>UZAE01000063.1:0-44047 GCA_900617975.1 Rodentolepis nana | reverse complement strand
ACGTGGTGCACCCTGGGCAACGAATATTCATACGGCAAAATAGTCTATAAATCGGCAGTTGACTTCTAACTTCATACTACCATAATCCCACTGTATGTCGTATTCTACCACTTCAACAATACTCACCTTACCTTTTCTCTGTCTTTGTGCCCGCCTATCTCTCTTATATCCTTGAATCACTTTGCTGTGCCCCCTCTTGAATTTTTCCCACTTCGTTGTTCCTCCCCTGTGTGAAGCCCGAAGTCAGCTAAGGGCCAATGATAACTATCATAAAGCCTGCCATTTGAAATAAATAAGTGAATATTTTAAAAAACCCGGAGTGTTTGAGTGTCAAGTTAAGAAAAGGGGTTGGTAATTACATAGTTGAATATATTTAAAATTAATTCAAAGATGGAGAGATTACACTATTTTCGCAGATCTCTTCTCTAAATTATTAGAGTCTACCACAACATCGTTTCGCCCCCCCCCCCCCAGCCCATGTCAAGCCCCACTCCTGGTTCAGAACTTTGCCTGACAAGGATTACAATTATTGCCTTCAATCTGGAGTAGGCGCACGGTGATTAGCGACTTTCTCCACAGGGCCCCATACATACCTAATAGACCATAGAATGACGATCTAGGGCGGGAGGGGGGCCGCTAGGGGGAGTTCGGAGGCTAAACATGCATTCGAAGTGTTGTAGTCGTAAAATTGGCTTGACAACGATCTTAACTTTTCCCTTGTGGGTGTGCGTATGTGACAAGGGACCGAATCCTGCTGCCGCCATAAATATAGTCTGTTATTGGAGACCATTGTTTGTCATTCAGGGCTTGGCTACTACAGTGGTCAGCAGCTCCACGTAGGCATCTGAAATCGACCTATGTCCCTCTTTAAACAAAAGGGGGAGGGGAGGCATCACTTTACCCTCGGTGATGGAGGACCATGACAGTTAGTCAAATTTAGTCTACATGACTAGAGGAGTCTCTTTTGCACTATATGCAAGTCAAGCCACTATCTATTCTGTGTGCCGTGCTTTTAATTTTGACAAGGATCTAGATCAGAAGTTTCTTAGTCATTGCCAAACCATTTTCGAAGGTCTTCTCTGTGGGAAGTTGACCTCTACGATGACTGTATAACGGAGCAAGTTGATCACACGGTTCTTGGTTGAGGGTGAAGAATTCTATTAATTTTATGCGAATAATGCCCGAATTCCAATACTAGGGTGCTTTAACACATTTTTTCTGCATCATTCTAGCCACACTGGTCTCCTTGGCTCCATTGCAATTCTCCACTTTATGCCGGTTTACTTTCCCAGCGTTGAAGAGGCATTGTACACCGAGCATAATCCCCTTGTTCGGATATATGGTGTGAATTTTCATGGCATGACTTAATCTCTTCCAAGATTCCAGTTATCTCCAGTCATCCATTCTCGTAGTCTTCACGTAAAAGGATAAAGAAAGCGCTACACTTTTAAGTGGACATGAATACCTTTGACAAACCTGGAGAAAAGCATATTATAATAGATAAAATTTATCCTTTTTTAATTTTTCAAATGGGTGTAAGAATTTACTAAATAAATTTTCTTGTGCAAAAATAGAACAAAATCTTTTGATCCTGAAAAATAAATAAGTATTTGGTGGATATTACTCATGCAATTTCTTCATGTCATGGGTTACATGATGAATTTGATCAAATTCTATTTAGGCTTAAAACATGGAAAGTTGAAATGAATGCTGTTTTATTCATAGATTTCCTTTTGTGTGTCAAAGATTAGAATTGGGTTACTTCTCATGCTTCCAAAACTATAGAACCGTTATTAGCCAATGACTAAGAGTCACTATTAGTAAAATGAAATGAATAATCATTTTTCCTGTGACCTCATGTTCTACCTTTAATAAATGTATTTTTCCTTCGTAATTATTCTGGAACTGAAGCTTTTAGACACGAAAGTACTGGAGGTAAGGGAAGAACGACATTTACTTAATGAATGTCATCGATTATTTTAGCTGTCATTACACTCAACGAAATGTACAGGTCTATCAAAACTGAAATGAGCACCACTTCACTCATGCGCAGTGAATGAGACAAAATTTTCAATTGTCAAAATAGTAACCAGCATTTATAGAGGGGCTTTGTAATGATCAATCTCAAGAAAAGCATTGTCATTATGAGGTTCTAATCACTTATGAATTGCACTTAAGTGCCACCTCCCTCCTTATAGTTTTTTACAGACCTGGAGGCTTAAGTTGAGTTAAGTCTGCTGGTTGTGGTAGTTTTTGACCCCATTTTCTTTGCATGATCGTTGTGACATCTTCTCATTCGAATTAATGAATTGCGAATGGCGAAATATAGCCCAATTTCGAATATTTAAGCAATGCGAGACAGATATAGTGAGTTACATTCTATTTTCATGTTCTCTTAGCGAAATCTCATTTCCAGCCCCAAATGTGACATTCATTAGCTTTCGTTTACATCCTCAAATCTATCACTTCCAGTTCCTCTGCCGTTACAAAACCCTTAAGGTGAAACATGACAAATAATTTATGATAAGATATATGCTTCGTGATGGAAATATGAATGATGAAAAGCTTATATAAATGTGATTCTAACTGAAAAAAATGCGATTTTGAACAAATGGTTTCTGCTCTAGACAACTGCCTTATTTACTGGAATAATCAATGTACTTGGTCGTTCTGATCACCTAACTTCAACTTCACTAACTATGGTCTATGGTTCCTCGATTATGCTGTACAAAGTAGGATTTAATTTTCATCAGCTGTTTTTTTCACTTTCAAGTTACAGAATTGCACTTATTTTCTAATTTACCGTCCCAGACATACCCCGTTTTAGCAAGAAAAGGGACACGTTTAATGTTTTAGCTTCGTGATTACATACTAGGAAAATGCATGCTTGTGACTCCTTAAAATACAAGTTAAAAGAGTTTGGTAAACATAATGCTGAAACAAATCTCGAAAAATCTGCAGAAATAACGTGCCCCCACGTTTAAAAACCTAGCTAAATTTTTTATGCTTGTTTAACAAATTGTCAAAAATTTGCAGTTTTCCATTGTTTAGTCACGACTCTTGGTTGTGCAGAAATTGAAATTGAGAAGAGTTTAACGGTTACCATTTGATCACTCTAGAACAGCTAATTCCAATCATATAAAATTGACCCCCATCTGATGTGATTTATTGGAATTTATTTCCAGCGCTTTAGCTAAACTCACTTGGGTCAATTAATCGAAAATGCATTTCTATCCCAGTTACTATGATCGCAATGTCATATGATTTTCCACTCTACCGATCAGATTACAAAACTGTGAGTTTTTAAAATGAATATGGACAAAGGGGGAGGGTGGGGAGGGTGTGGGGTTCTTCAATCACCGGTGCTCGAACTCTCTCGGAAACCACCCCCCTGACCTCAATACTGAACGGTCAAGTGAAGTTAGTGGAGCGGTAATGTGCCGATTAGGAGCCCAAATTGATTGCGCAAAGTGATTAGGTTTACGGTAATGCACATGGCTGGGCTGTAGGATTATGAAAATCTATGGTACCAATGGCCACTTGAAGCGGTCGAGTACGCCCGATAGAGTCGCAAATGGTCCTTGAAAATGGGAATGAAAAATAATTAATATTTTTATTTATTAATTACTTTAAACTAGAATTGATGACACAGTAGTGAGCATCCTCGTTCAGTAAATCCCAACTAACTATATGCGTTAAAATTCATTCTTAAAAGAGCGTGTATCCAGGAAAAAGATACACAACAATTCTAATAAAACAGTTCCTCCGCGTTAGTTAATCACTGCGTCTACTCAGAATTTGGTGATGTCGATCACGTTAGCCGAAAAGGAGATTCGACCTTTCTTTACCTTTTAGTTGGGTCTGGCTATTTGGAGGATTAAAGGAAGTTTATTCACTAAATTTTCATGCTGAATTCCATAGTTTCACTTCGCTAGTGAATAACTGAATTTGCAAATTTATGAAACTATATAAATGCATTGATTAATATATAAACGGCTTAAATTTTAAGAATACAACTATGCTATTGAAGCCATGGTGCAAGAGTTTGACCAGCGAATTCCGCTGAGAAATCTCGCTGATAAGTTTGAACTAGACTTGAATTGTTCCGAAACACAGAACCCTCCCGCCTCTCCCTCCTAGAATCAGAACATTCAGCAAAAGAACGATTTCTTCCCAAGCACTCATTTAAGACAACTGAAGACTAACACTTTCAAAGTGATTACAATAAACATTTGTCTATTTTTGAAAATTAATAAATAAATAAATAAATAATAAATAAATAAATATTGAGAAAGCAAAAATATCACTATCTAATTTTCACTTTGGGCTAAGCAAGTGAGCAGGTGAGAGCCTCATATTAACTATTCCGTATTCCCAAAGATCTCTTCCTCAAAATGATTGCCTTTAATTTTACGAATCGCCATTCGACTAAGAAAGTCATTAAACAAATTAGTAATAATCAATGACAGCCTATTTTACTTTCCATTACTCCAGTCAAGTCCTCAGTAGTTCGAAAAAAAACAGTGATTTCTGTCAGTGTCATTGAATCATTCCATGGGATAAACTGAATTATTTTTCTCCAAGGAGAGTACCAACTTAAGAATTTTATTTTTAATTGTATATTTTTGAAAATGAGCTGAGTTTCATGGTCATTGTCTATCAAAAATTTTGAAGCAGGATGTCGTATTGAGCTCTGGGTTTGATTGGCGCTTCGTGAACATAATATGATCACTAACGCATACAAATTTCACCTACCTCCTAGGTCATACTTGCGTAGAAATTATGATTACCTACGGGAGTGTTTATATTCCAGCTAAAAAATTGTTCCGACAATAATACTGCCCCCAATTGATTTTTTTCTGCTCTGACCTCATTTTTTACTAAACCCCCAAATTCGAAGACAATTTGCACCAATGTTTATACCTAATTCAGTGTTTGGAAGTCTACTAAAAAGTGATTTTAGATTGCTCGAATTAATCTTAAATTTTGAGTATCTTTGCATGAAAATTATGATTCAATGCTTTGGGTTAAATTATTACCAATTCATATTCTTTTAAGATGATGATGATGATGATGGCACGAATGATTGAATTGAATCAGAAAAGCTTAAAAGCTCATAAATGCAGTTTGTTTAAAACAGCCGCAATTAGGGCATGTTTTAAAACGATTCGATGAATTAAGAAAGAAACATCAGCTCTTCCTTTATCAGTTTCCTACAACTCGAGATCTCAATCCAATTAATGTTAGGCCACCTCTACGTCCTCACCAAGTAACTAAACTGTAACTTGGTGCTAGCATCAAGAAGTCTTGATAGGAAATACGAATTCTACAGACCATATCTATGAACAAGTTTTTATCAGTACTTCTTATGTTGTTCCCTATCACCTATTCTCGTCCCTTTCAGTTTCGGTCTATTTAGATTTTTTCTCCATCTGTTGTGAATTGTGAAAAATTTTTAAAATTGCGTTTCAGTTTAATTTCTTTTCTGTTGACTACAACAACGCACGATCTAGTAATTCGATTCCTTCATCATGGAGAATTGTGTAGTTGAGGTTTAGAAAAGCCTTAAGCACAACAATGGCTTATAATTTCAAAATAATTTTACTTGCTTGAGATAAATATTCTGGTTTTACCAATGAATCCCACTAGTTCAATTCATACTTAAATTTAACAAGAGTTTAGTTGATTTGGAATATATTTCAGTTCGTAAGTCTGTGATGATAAAAATACTTTTTTTACTTTATCATGTGGTGTCCAACCTTTATCCTGTGTTGATGGTGTTTTGTTGATAGATTGTTTTGTATGTCTAAATGTCTTGCATTTTTATTTACGGGATGTTACTTTCAATCATTCCGTATACGATTTCAATCTTTGTAAATGCTAATGGAATTCGATTTCTTCCCTGTCAGTTTGCAACTATACCATAAATCGTAGAAGGGGAATAAAAAAATATGACCATTGGCTCGATTTTGCAGCAGAATTTAAAGTTTAAAACTTGGAATCTAGGTTAAATGTTTTAACTCGTGCAGCTTTGGCAGCTATGATTTTGTTTGTGCACTATTCGACAGGATTTACTACCGACAGATCAGCCTGGCTCGGTATTAAACAAAAAAATTTAAAGCGAAATAACCCGGAAATACTAGAAATGTTTCCTAAATTTACTTTAGGAAATTCATAACCCGAGGAGACCTGGATAGAGCCCTCTTGGTATTCTGGAATTATTTATCCAACTGTTCTCTTAGTATTATGACGGTAAGAATCATCCCACTTGTCAATTCTGAAAGTCAGAGCTCTTCCAACCTTAAGGTGCATGTATCCATTTTATGAACGTCAAATGAAATCCATTTCAGCTGGACCTGGATAGTTGAGCTCTCCTTAAATTACTAATTATGAATACGCAACATAATTTCTGGGTGTTCTTAAACTAAGAGAAGTCGCATTTCATTTGAAACAGCAAATACTCTAACTTCATTTATGTACTCAGACAAGATGGTTTTACGTTGATCCTTTTGAAGTGATTGCTATCTACTTTGAGCAATCCTTATCGTCAAAACTGATTCTACTGAAAAAATATGCAAAAGTGGTTTACTGAGGACTTGCTTTTTATGATACACCCAATATGCCTTATCCAATCACATTCAGATTGTTTGAAACGCAATATATAATCTCAAAGCCTCACATAGGACAAGTCTTCTCACAGATAAGTTCTCACGACTTGATAAATTGTCCAGGTGCAGAGTGGTACGCTGGATCATTAATCTGAGATTTATGACTCAAAAAATAGCAGAGCCAACATCACTTTAGTTATTATTAGAGGATATAGTACCGCATGTGAAATTCTCACAATTATTCACACCATTAATCATACTCCCAGCTTTCTCTCAGGCACGTTTGTTAACCATCGTACAAACATAGCTAAACCTCAAATTAATGTCCTCTTATCCTGCCCAAACTTGCAAAATGAAATAGAAATGGAACTAATAGAGAAATTTACGTGAATACTTCTCAAGGAAGGAAGTCTTAATGGCAAATAACCATTAGCCACAGGACTAAATTCCTCGTTTCATTTGGACTTCCCTGGGGTGTGCGATAGACTTACCTCAACGTTTTGCACAATGGGCAACGTATAAACAGGCAGTTGACTTCTGACTTTAAACTACCAGGACCCTACTGTATGTCATATTCACCACATCCACAATACTCATCTTATCTTTTCTCTGCCTTTGTCTTTGCCTGTCTTCTTTACTTCTGTGAATCACTCTCCTGCTGCCCCTTTTGACGTTGGGTGACTTTGATGACCCCCCCCCCCTGTGAAGGTCGAAGTCAACTAAATGGCCATTGTTAACTATCATAAAGATTGCCACTTGATATAAATTAATAAGTTCAACATCCCTTTGGTAAGTGGTATATTAAAGAAAATAAAATCGATTACATTATGAACCATGCGACGACCATTAGAGTAAAAAGGAATAATTTGGTTTTACATATGTAAATTTATCGGATTGACTTAGTAAACATGAAAAGAGGAATTCTCTCTTCTGTCATTTGTGTCGAGAATTTACTGGAATTTTCGGCAAAATGCCCTCCTTTTTGACCACAGTTTATTAGGCAAGGATTAAATCTGATGTCCTAAACAAAAATGGTAAGCTCCAAGGGTATGTCCTGGGAGTAAATTGCATTAACCTTAAATTCCCCTTCGTTTCACTTGTTCAATGAAGAAAATAAAAAAAATTAAGGTCAACGAAGAGGACTGGGTTTTTATGGTTACATCAGGCCTACCAAGGCTATTGAAGATCTATGGCTTAGATAACTTGGATCTGCTATTGTCCCCCCCCCCCCCATTTATTTGTGTCATCGGCTGTAGGGACATTGGGGGAGGGGAGGGAGGGGGGGGTGGGGGGGGAGAAGGGTGGGGCCATGGGAGCACTTTGTGGAATTCAAACAAAAGGATACTTAAATGAGGACGCTTTAGTTGCGTTGGCATTAACTAAAGGGGCCATAATATTTCTTATTTCATATAACTCCAAACAGATTTTTTGGCACTCGATTGATGAGCAGATAAAGCGCGAGAATAATTGACAGGGTTGGCAGAGCAGTAGTGTCTGTACCTGTTTGCTTATCTAACTTAAGCTCGAAACCCACCAACGCATAAGTAATGGTAAAAAAAGTTCTTATATAATACCGATAAAAATACTGAGTGACGGCTGTTTGAGAGTCTCTGACTTGTGCAGTTTCATAAATGCTCTCATGGAATTTAATCATGAGTTAACCTCTCTAAAAGCGGAACACGCTAAAAAGAAGTCGGTGAAGGAGTTCAAATTGGAATGCACGATCAGGTAAATTGATATGGTTTCGTTTACCTTGGTTTCTAGAAGTATCAGGTTTATCTTGCTTCCAATTGTTCTAAAGTGCAATTTTATGAATTTATTCCTGGACGGATTTATAGTTAGATGAGACCAGCGAAGAAGGAGCGGTAAAGACAGCAGGGGCAACCCATCTTCTCATTTGCAGTGGATTGCTGCTCAAATAAGCCTTGACGTATATTCAACAATCCCTATGGCAAGATATCCCAGTACAGAAAGGCTCACGATGTTGTTAAACTATCTCAACGATATTGGAGAAACTGACGTACAGAAAGGAAAGCGTTTATTGAACTTATTGCTCACAGTAAATATGATTCATAATTAAGTACATTTAAAGTAGCTTGAATGAACATTATTAGCTATTTAGCTGGGAAGTACTCTATAGGTACTACCGCACCCTTCAGAATGTTCGAGTAAGGACTTAAATTGTGTTAGGATTGCGTACTCCACAACTTCCTTTGTCCTTTTAAATGATAATATTAAATTTTGCATATAGTCCATTAATGAGACAAAAGTTTAAATATGTCGACTTAATGGATTAATCGATTCTCAAAATACCAGGTTTTTAACCTTGATTTTTAGTTGAAATTCGCTATTTGATCTCATCAAATTTAACTCCAAATTTTCCTTTTTATATGACTAAGAGGTTAAATTACAAAATATTGACGTATAATAAATGGAATCGTTAATGATGCATGAAAAGGGTGTGCGATAGACTTACCTCCACGTGGTGCACACTGGGCAACGTATACTCATACGGTAAAAAAGTCTATAAACTGGTAGTTGACTTCTGATTTCAAACTACCATGACCCGACTGCTTGACGTATTCCACCACAACTATGGTACTCAGCTCACCTTACCCTTTTCTCTACCTTTATGTCTGCCTCACTTTTACATCTGTGAACTACTCTTCTGTCCCCCCCCCCCATTTCGACATTTTGTGACTTTGTCTGTCCCTCCCCCCCTCCCTGTGAAGCCCGAAGTCAACTAAAGGGCTAATGATAACGATCATAAGGCCTACCATTTGATACTAATATTAGGAAGAATTTTTTGTATAGTGTATTGGCAAAATTCTGCTCTGTTTTTAGGATATAAATATAGTGTTTAGTAAAATGCATAGATACGCATTCCTTAAGCAAATAAAAAAATCTCTTGAATTTTGGGTTAATTCATTCAACTATTACTAAGCCATTGCATTGGCATACTTTTTGCCCAAACTGAAAGTGAGGGTACTTTTTAAGAGTAAACATTAACCTATTTCAACTTTGAATGCAACTGGAATGCCAGAATTCAGAAAGGTATCGTGGCGTCATTTGGGCGATAACGCTGCCACTCATTCGGCTTCGATGTGTTTATAATAAATCACCCATTTTAGGATCAGGACATGAATTAGAGAGGACATAGAAAGGAAGAAAATGCAAAGACCAACAACTAGCTCTGTAGCTATCAAAAAGGTCAGTTCTGGGTGGACGATTTTTATCTGGTTGCTGAAGAATAGAAGGAATAGAAGCTGGCATCCAAATGGAATTGTCCCCTACTCTTTTTAAAACACATCGAAAGTTCTCTCAAACGTTTTTAATCAAGGAGTCTCATAAGGAAAAAAGAGTTGTTAGTTTCAAATTGGAAAACTGAGCTTGCTTATAATTCAATTCTCCTTCACTTCTGCGTTATTTATGAGTTACGCAACTTTCTAATCGACATCACACCTTTGATGTAGTAATTTAGAGATCCTTTAATTTAGTTGATTACAGTCGAATTCAACTCTAGATTTCGCTTGAAATAGGAAATTAAGGATTTCTGGACTACCTCCATCAAATAAGTATTTTGATGAAATGGCTACCTATTTTTAGATGCAAGAATATGTCAATGCTGACTTGGTCAGTTTTCTTCTTTCCTTTTTGATTATCGAGCTATTAAATGAGGTATTTTACAATTAGGATAAATATTTATTTATTTCAAATGGCTTTGATGGTTATAATTAGCCCTTAAGCTGACTTCGGGCTTCACGGAGGGGAGGAACAGACAATTTCACAAAAGTGGAGAGGGAGAACAGAAGAGTGATTCAGAGATGTATGAGAGACAGACACAATGATAGAGAAAAGGGTGAGGTGAGGTGAGTACTGTAGAAGTGGTGGAATATGACAGGCAGTCGGTAGTTTGAAGTGAGAAGTCAACTGCCGGTTTATAGACTTTTTTGTCATATAAATATACGTTGCCCAGGATGCACCACGTCTAGAGAAGTCTTTCCCACACCCCATAAGAAAGAATAAGAAGGAATATAATTCAGGCAAGTACACCACAAATTTCTTAGTAGAGAAATTGAAAGTGATATTTCTGCGCATTTTTTCTTCTGTACAGGATGATACTACTGAATTATATTGTTAATTGGTCTTACCCAGTGAGTAACTGACAAATACGATTAGTATCTTCCTCTTCATTCGTTTTTTAATATCTACAAGATTAAATTTCTGTCGACCAATATTACTTAGAGGGTGAGCCTAAAGGTTCTCAGACGAATGCCATAACTTTAAATAGAAAAAAAACAATTTACGCATTTTTTGCAATTTCAAACATGTATATAGAAACAAACAAATTTATGAAAAGCGTAAATTTCTAGGGGATAGTTGTTCACTTTTAAGAAGAGGTATTTGGACTGGGGAAGAAAAAGCGCTTCTGAATTATCCTCTTTTTTCATTTTCATCACAAAGAAAATCTGGTTGATAAGATTTCATCTGATTTTGGCGACATCCTCTTTACACAAATTCTTTGTAGCACACATTTGTTAGACACGAAAGTCTACCAGCTAACACGACATCTTTAGATTTTTGGTGGTCGAGTTGCCATTACCACCTCATTTCACTTCCATTTTCAAAGTTTGGTTGACACCGAAATTCGACCTGCAAGATCACCGCTGCATGCACCTTTCAGTTGCATTTGATTTTCAGTAATTAAAAGAGTAGTCTATTTTGTGTGTTTCATTATCCAACTTTCCCCTTCTTTCTCCTCAAATACTGTCTTAGTTACTGATTGGAGTTATTTTAACAAACTCTGTATGTGTAGATTAAGGGGCCTTTCTCAATGTTCTGTAATATCGCAACTAGATTATCTATACTTTCACGTGATTGAAGGAAGTAAATTTTAATTTGTTATTGATATTAATAATGCCTTTGTCGTTTATTTGATAATAACTGAGCTTAAATAAATCATCAATTTCCATAGAGTTCATAAATTAATTTTTAAGTCATTTTGCCTGCAGTCTTTACTTTCTTATCAAACTCAGATAAAAAATTTTACGTTTGTTTTACTTCTAGGAAAACATTTAAATACTAGAAGCTGTATTGGAGGAAACAAAAGATCGCTGAATTCCCATGAAATCTCTTCAATTCTCACTATATCTATTCCCTTAGTAGACTGAGTTCGTTGTGAAATTAGCTCATTTGACTTTCAAGATGCATAATCAATGTTTGCTGGTTAATGAACTGATCAATTGGAGAAGTTAGTTTTGTTCCTCTTGACAAATCTGTCACGACTAAGTGTCAAGGTCACCTAACATATTTTAATATGCGTCAGTGAAAATATTTCTTTCTTTTGCTTTTGAATTTTCTCCGTGTCTATTATATGTCTTCCTGCTATGCCCATAGAGAAATTATTCGAAAGAAGGCTTTCTTACTTGTTCGTTCAGTAATCTACCACTTCGAAAAATTTGTTAATCAAATTAATTAATTTTAAATTCAATTTGTGTGCCAAGTCTGGAAGTGTGTCACGCGCGCAAATGTACCTAGAGGTGTGAACGTGAACTGCGATGGTACAACAAAGAGATCATGTCGGCATTCACTTGAAAGGGGGGGGGTTGTGGGGGGGGGGGGAGCGAGGACGAGTAGGATCTAGGGGCAGGAGTGGAGACAGAGGATAAATCATGTCAGTGGGATTTGAAACCATGTTGTCGATAAATTAATCCAGGAGTTGCTGCAGACTGGAGCAGAAGCACAGAGAGAGCCTTTCTCACGTTAGGAAAGGATGCGATTTAGGACAAATTTCATGCTTTTACACCACAGACCGTGTCATCAGGAAGTGTGAATTGATTTAATATACGGGATTCGTGGGTGGTGGACTAGGTGCGCCCATAAACCAACTTCCTTGAATTCTTGTCTTCTTAGAATACGAAAAATCCGTAATTAATTGAAAGACCATTTCTGTTTTGTGCTTGAATGGGTGCTTGTCATCTTAGGCCCCATCAAGGCACAATCAAGACAAAAGAAAAGGTAATCCCCATGCCGATAACATCCGACTTTTATCACTGGATACGAATAGGTGAACATCAATTATGTAACTTCTGATGAGACATGCCCGATTGTCGTCACGATCCAAAAGTAATTTCCAAGGGATTGAATCTGATTTCTCGAGGTTTCATTTTTTAATGTCGCATTTACAGCCATTAAATCTTGTTGATAAATTTTATACCACTCACTAGAATTGAAGAAATATATTTAACTTTTTCCACCTTAGAGGTCTATTGGCATCAATTAATCCATAATCTACAAGTCGGCATTCAAACTAGAAAGAAGAAAAGCACAAGTTCTCGTTGGTAGAGAGAATACTTGACTAATTATCAACACACAAACCATATAGTGAGCTTAAACAACTTAAGTGTTATTTAAATAGCAACAATTGATAAGAGGTAGTAATAATTGGTTCTGACCAGAGAAAGATTGCGGTTGAGACACAAGTATGGTCAAACTGCACAACTGAGTAAATATCTTTCAACTTATTTCAAATAGCAACGCGAAGGTCTGATTCCTCTAAGAAAAGTGCTATTTTTTTGTATTGCCAATCTGTCTTAAGGCAATTTGTATGACTGACAGCAGGCTTGAGAGATGTTTAGGAGACAAATCATTAAGATTTAACCGAAACAACCACGACATGCAAGCAAAGCAGTCATCCAATAGCAATAAAGCCAATGAAGAAATTGACATTGAGACGTAAGTACTTCTTGGTGCGCACTACTCGAAGGACGTTACCCGAGTCCTTGCTTCATTAATCTACTTACTCGCGGTTTTATGGAGGCATAAATTAACCCAAGTGACGCCACCGCCAATTCAAGTAAATTGAAGTGGCAAGAAGTTCCGAATATCGAAAGCAGGTTCACATTCGGAAGCTCATCAATTTTAGAACATAGCATTTACGGGGAGGTGGACAGTCAAGAGTTTCCCGACTTCGTTGCGTACCATTATTCGATCACCTACACTCCCTTTCTCTAAAATTTTGCTACTCTATTTGCTCCCATGACAGAGCATCATGAAATATTTTCGCATTGTCACGGGTCATAATCATGGTAATAGTAATACTTCATCAGCCAATCCATGACTTATAATGATTTCTGAAAGGCAGAAGACAAGTCTTATGGAGGAAATAAAACTATATTTTAAGCAAAATATTTATTCTATTTCGCTTTCCCCTTTCATTTGATGCTTCTTTAATTACCATATATGGGATTCGCGATAGACTTACCTCCACGTGGTGCACCCTGGGTAACGTATACTCATACGGTAGAAAAGTCAATAAACCGACAGTTGACTTCTGACTTCAAACTACCATGACCCCACTGTATGTCATATTCCACCGCTTCCATACCACTCGAATTACCTGTTTTCTGTCTTTGTGTCTGTCTGTCTCTTTTACATCTGTGATTCATTATTCTGTCACTGTGTCTGTCTGTCTCTTTTACATCTGTGATTCATTATTCTGTCACCCTCTCGACTTTTTGTCACTTTGATGTTCCTCCTTCTCTCTGTAAAACCCGAAGCCAGCTAAAGGGGTAATGATAACTATCAAAACGCCTGTCACTTGAGATAAAAAAATAAATCAATAAACTTTCCTTATATAATGACTAATTTTTTAATCTTATAATATTTAACCCCGAAAAATACCGAATTTAGCATAACGAATCTATTTGGCTCTTGATATCTGCTTTTGTTAGCTTGTATTTGTAACTGGTGGAAGATGTGAAAATAATTTGCGATTGTCAACAATAATGTTAGATTATAGTGTGCATAATACCTGTTCTTACATAATCTTAAATTTTTAAGGAAAATAGAAAATAAATAAGGTAATTTTTAATATATACTGACACTTTTGGATTTGACATTGACACCTACTTCTTTAATGATGGGGGTGTTAGAGGTATGGAGGTCACAGCATTCAAATGGAATAATGAAAAGAGAGTATTTTGGAAAATGAGAGGACGATTTGGTACACGTAGTTTCGTGAATTGAACCTTTTCAATATTTGTTATTTAGAGATTGTAAACTTTAAGCTAATGTTGTAATAAATTTTAATACCTTTCAGGGTGGTGAAAAATCATGCTTTAATTTGTAGTAATATATTGCTATCTGTGCAACATCGGAATACCTCAAATGGTGTTCTAATTAATTCACTGGACACGTGGTGCAATGCCTCCGATGGAAGACAAATAAGTTTCCCTTATTATCATATCGGTTGCTTAATAACTTGAACAGCGATTTTCGGCATTAATTATACTGCAGACGATTAATCAGTTGAGCTGCGGGTGGTCGTTTCTTTAATCTTCCCATTCCCCACATCTCCCCCCCCCCCCACCTCCTTCCCTCTGCAGATGGGCGCTAACACTATCCCACAGAACTTCAAAGAGGATGATGCTTTCATAGAGTTTATTTACACTACTTTTATGCTCAGGTGGTATGTAAGGCTTTAATAATGCAAGTTTGATGAACGAAATCAGTGTACTGAAATTAAGACAATTTCAGATGGCACTTAAAGTCTGTCCAGCACCATAAAACCGAGATCGGAAAATTTAGCATAAGTATAACAGAATGCTCTATGAATATGATCATTGTGATTTTTTAGATGAAATACTTTATAAAAATTCAAGTGTGTGTGGCTTTACTGCCTCCTAGATACATTGAACCTTAAAGCACAAAAGATTAAACTATATCTCATAAACGCTACAAGAACTGCTGTATTGACTGAGGTTGGATACTTTAGAGAAATTTAGAGCAAAAAGATTTATTACAGTGAAATCCGATTTTGAAACATGCATTACTATTGCTTCGACAAATAAATTAGATTGATTTAACAATAACAACTACGCATTTACTAAAACTAAATGTCAATAACTATTACCTTAGATAAAGAGATTTGCTAATTTTACTGGGAATCAAAATTTTAATCTGACAATGACTAGACTCTTTACTTTTGCTTAAATAACTTAGTTTTGACACAGTTCAGTTTAATAGATTGAACGAATGGGTCTCTTACGTCGTTTTAAGATTTCTAAATACGTAAATTAAATAACCTTCACTATTATGAGCATCGAAGCATTTAAAGAAACTATTGTTTAAAACACGAAATATGAATCAAAATCAGAATAAAACAGTAATTATAAATCAATGTAGGGGAGTACTATAGGCTTACCTCCACATGATGCACGTTGGACAACTTATGCTCATACGACGAAAAGGTCTGTAAATCGGCAGTTAACTTCTGACTTCAATCTACCATGACCCGACACTGTCATATTCGACCATTTACGGTACACATCTTACCTTTTCTCTGCCTTGTCTTAGTCTCTTTTACATTTATGAATCACTCTACTGTTCACCCTCTCGACTTTTTCTCACTTTGATGTTCCTCCCCCCTGTAAGGCCCGAAGTCAGCTAAAGGGGTAATGATAACTATCAAAACGCCTGCCATTTAAAATAAATAAATAAATGTTTTTAAAAGTCAAAACTAAGGTAATGATATTCTAGAACTACATAACCATCGGTATAATGCAAATGGTATATATCCATTGAATTGATGTTTTAAATATTATCTCTTATAGTGTAATTTATCAGAGTGCCCATATAGAATATCTCGTGTAATTTCGATTAAATGATTTTAAAATCACATTTCTTTGCTTCAGTCAGCAAATATTCTGCCGATCAAGTAAATGGAGGTATCTAAATAGTATACTAATAATAACTAAGATATGGGAGGATCAATATAAATATTCATTTTGACCCATACCGATCATTATTAAATTTAGCAGGTACGACGTGTTTTAAATAAAGTAATGAAATAAATCACATAGCTTGGCTAGTTCATGCAAGCAAAGCCTATACTCATATGCCTTGGATTTTAAATGAAATGCCTTTATGAAAATTGGGAAAAGGGTAAATATGATCTTCGAGTAATTACAGCTGTGAATTTTCATAAATGATAAAGACATAAAAGTTGAAAATAAACTTCAAGAAGGATAAGCCCATGCAAAGCTCATGAGAAAGTCGCATCGAGGCATTTAAAACTTCACGAATAGGTGACGGGAAAGAACTATCTGCAGAATGATCGTATAAAGCAGTATTATTGAAGTTTTTGACCCAAACTTGGCTTAGATTAATTAAAGAATTTCAAAACTAAACCAAAATACTAAACGCTAAATTCAATATTTAAGCAAAACATACCCACTTTATCAAGTAATACTCAATAGTTAGAGTAGATTGTATTTTAACCTCTGAAGCGTCTTTTTGATGACATGGTCATGTACTTTTGCTGCCCAAATATATTCATTCTTTCATTCAATGCTAATGAGTAAGAAAATGCGAACTTGCCTATTCCTTAGTAACATAATATGATAGGCAAAGAGTTACATGACTTAATCACCAACAATGACTCGAATTCAAAAGCTCGTTTAAATGAGTAGTTATATCTTTTTTCATTTGTTTGTGAATTGCTTTAGGACTCATTTTATCGTACCTACTTTGTACGTAATTATTACAACTAGCAAAGTATATTAGTATGCTGATAACAAAACGGCGAACTATTAGCGCATGAAATGATCCAGTTATATTTATTAGAACAGACTCGAGAACTAGCTGTTCTAAATATTATAGCAATGAACAATTAACCCCTTTGTACAGTCGATTAATTACATATTAACTGTCACTCCAAAGCAAAAGATACTACGTTTACGAAGTGAAGGGAAAAAAGAATTTATTAAGATATTAATATCAAAAGCTTAGTATTTTTCAACAAGCAACTAGACTGTGATGATATTTACCATGCAAATTCGCAAAAGTATATTTACAAGGATCCTTCTGCTTATTTAAGCGAAAACTTATAATTTTACGGCCATGAGATATTAAATTAAATAGAGCCTTTCCAAACACTTCTATTGAATTAAGATTTCTCCAGATTTCTCAATTGACGATTTGTATAAAACTAAACAGAATTACACTTCAAAGAGCAAAAACAAGAAAAATTCTAAATTAATTTTCTAATTAAATTTAGATATGTAACTATTTCATTATATTTCCCGGAGAGATTCGAATTGGTAGCATATATTTGACAAAAGTGTTGTGTTGAATAAAGGAAATAACCAAAGGTTAAAGATGTAAGTATCTTAAATAAATATCCACCCCAGAATAAACTTTTAAACGGATTCATCCTTATGGAGCATAGGAAATGTCTCATTATCAGTTCTTCTATTCACCTTTGGCATAACAAGAACTAACTTTAGAGTTAGAGAGTAAAAATTTTCCCCACATATTATTAAATATAAGGATGACCTCAATAAATGTTAGTGAAGTAATCTTGCTAGAGAATAATTTCTATATTTTTTCGATAACGTGTTAGTTAAAGCTTATTTTGTTGCGTGAATTCAAAGTAGTTCTCACTTGGATTAATGTAAGGCGCGATTTTTAGATCCTCATCTGTACAATAAATTGTGTTAATCATATATTCTTTGAATATTTTCATTAAACATTTAAATAAACTTTAGAATGATCTTTTATTTTTCAACTTTTATCGTTTTCCTATTTTAGATCATATCGAATTCTCAATTGTTGATCAGTGAATTAGCCAAGTGTGTAAATATTACATTGCAAAAATGATAAATGAAGTGAAAATCGTCTCGGATCCTATATCGAGTCATATATGGTTTTCCCTTCATAATCACGCCTTAGACGAGGCACTTTTTGCCGCTGAACGCTTATTTGCGGAAGCGAAAAACGAAGAGAGTCTCTTTTTAGTTGCTACCTGTCTTTATCGAATGAATGCGCCAAAACAGGTCATCAAACTTCTGAATTTAAATACCTTCTCTTCTCCCAAGACACGTTATCTGTTAGCTAAATGTTGTTACGATTGCAATATGCTCAATGATGCCGAAAACGCCCTTCTCGGTCCTGATTGTTCCAAACCTCTTTCAGAAGCCTTATTAGTTTATGGGGAACAAGCTTGTTATGCATTTTTACTACTTGGGAATGTATATAGATATAAAAATGACTTTAAAAAGGCTCAGTTATGCTATAAAGAGTGTCTTAAATCGAATCCTATGATGTGGTCGGCTTTCCACAACCTCTGCTCCATCAGTGAATTCGTTGATCCTGACGAAGTATTCAAATTGAGTCCTTCACATGGGATCCTCACACCGACTTTTACTGTTGTCGGTGAATCCGTTGCTTCAGCGAAATCGACAGTGAGTATAGGTGTTAAGACGGCTCTAGATAAATTGGGAAGTCGGGAAAATGTGAATCCTAACAGTCCCATCAATGAGGTTTCTGATTTGAAGAATGAAAACGATTCAGAAAATCTAAATACTTCCGCAACTGTTTCTGTACAGATAGTAAAAAGCACCTATGTTGCTCCGTGCACAGTCTCTAACCAAGACATTTCTGATGATCTTCCCGTCAATTTTACCCCTGTCGGATTCCCAGTTTCATCGATCACTCCCTCTTCACCTATTATGCTTAAAGAGGAGACAAAACTGAAGAAAATCGCTCTTAATGAAAGTTCCTCTGTCTCAAATGAGCCTTCTCCGCCTGGCGGGTCTAGTACTGCTGTTCTCCCAAGTCCAATGTTTGCTTGTTTACCGGTAAGAAATCTCCTTTTTCTCGCTCTTAAAATTCCATTCATTTTTTGTCTGATTTGGGAAATCTGTTTGTTTCTGTAGGTCTTCTCTCGTTCTGATTTTAACTCTACCCCTTTACTAGTGGCTTCTGAGAGTGTTCAGCCGGTTAGGTTAGCTCTAACTCAAAGCACTTCTAATCGCAGACCAGCAAATCGTCAAACACCAATGATGACTAGTGGCCAACTTCAAGCCGCTATTCTTTTTTCTCCTTCTGAGAGCAACCCAACGGGACCATCTCCTCAGTGGCGTGCCAAAGAGGCTAATATCTCAACTCCAAGTCAGCCTGGTTTTGTTGTACCAACTTTCGGTAGAACTGGAGGTGTATCGCCTCTACCCGCGTGGACATCGAATCCCTCAGCCGTCTCAGTCCTTGTTTCTACGAGTTCAACTCCTGCCGCTGCCGCTGCCATCCCAGTACCACCGAAACCAGGCCTCATTTTTGACGATACTGTGAATACTACGATGGCTGGTCTTCAACCTATGGATACTACTGAAACTTCTGAAAGTAGCCACCAACAAATAGAGATTTCTCCAGAAACATCTGCTGTAGGACCTCGAACTCGAGCTCAAAAAGCAAGGGCGGCGGCTTGTAGAAAATCTCCTCGTCTTTCTAGGGCACACAAGGCAACTTTGGATGATTCTAAGGATTCTGGAGATAGTCGAAAATCCTTTGGCAGAATTGTGAATATCCCTAGAGGTGGAAAAGATGATTTGTTCGAGTGCTCACGAGTTCTATGTACAGCCTCTGATGATCGAAACGACCCCCGTTCGGACGCGATTTCCGCATATCTTCATCTCCTCCGCTTCTTGGGCCATGCTTATAGTCAACTCGCTCAGCATAACTACAAGGGTGCAGTGACTTTGCTATCAGAGTTACCCTTTGAACACCTGGCTACAGGTCAAATACTCACTTGGGCTGCTAGAGCTCACGTAGATGCTGCAGGTTACTCAAAAGCCAGAAAAATCTTTAGTGAATTAAGAAAGCTTGAACCCTGGAATCTCTGTGGCATGGATATATACTCTACAGTTCTCTGGTACCAAGGTGCTGAGCAGGAGTTATCCCAATTAGCTAGTGATGTTCTAGCCCTTGATAGAACGTCAAGTATTCCTTGGTCAGTTGCAGGGAATTACTATGCCTTACTGCGTGAACATGATACCTCAATTAGATTTTTACGTCGAGCTATGCAAGTCTGCCCCACAGATTCCTATGCCTGCACTCTGTTAGGCCATGAATATGTTGCAGTGGAGAACCTAGACCGTGCAGCCTCTGCTTTTCGTCATGCCCTCAGACTGAATGAACGTAATTACAGTGCAAGATTTGGTTTGAGTAATGTCTACTTTAAGCAAGATTACTTTGGCCTTGCGGATGCGCATTTAGTGAGAGCGTTGAGTATTTTCCCCAACTCCTGTCTTCTTCTCACCCATCTTGGTGCAATTCGAGCAAGAATTGGAAGGTTAGAAGGAGATGAAGGGAGCGCAATCAGTCTACTTAATAAAGCAGTGGAAATTGATCCGACAAATCCAATGGCACTGTACCATCGAGCCTGTATCCTAACCCAACTTGGTCGCTTTCAGGTTAGTGTATTTATTTCCTCGATTTGTTTGGGGTAGGGTGGGGTGGGGTCTTAAATCTCAGTCTTGGGTTTCAGGTCATCATTAAACACTTCTAACATTTCTAAGGCCCTTAGTCCTTTTAGCTATATTCTCCTTGCAAGTCTAGATCTTTTTTACTTTGCCTCCTTAGTTCCCATATTTAGCGAATTTCTTAGGTAAAAATTACTGCCTTTCTTGGTTGCGCTGCGGACCTCTTTACTTTGGCTCCCAATAAATATAGGAATTTTATTCTTCTTGTCCTTGTTTTGCACATTTCCCCTTTTCGTCTAATTTAGAGCTTATTTCAAATCAGATAAGATTAATTTAGGTCTTTTTGGGAACTTGTTGGCCATTAAAATGTGTACGCCTGTGGTGTAGTGATCAACAAATAAATCTCTTGCGAGTTTAATACCCATCAGTTCACTTCCAGTGACCAGTATGAATAAACTTGGGAATAGATTTACCGTAGAGTTTATGGTATAATGTGAGTTCCTCGTCATCCAATTAAGGTTGCTAATCTTCTGTTCAAGATGAATGCTAAAAACTTGTGAGCTTGGAGTTTATAAGTGACCTTTGCGTAGGTTGAGTATGCTCTTCAATATATATTCAAATTAGACGGTTCAGTTGCTAAATGATGACTACTGGATTTCGAGTCTAGTTCATCTGGTTAATCAATATTGCTTCTTATTTTCTCATACTTAAGCCTTATTCACCCTCCTGGTATGTCTGTAGTAAAATAATCATGTACAAACTTGACTTGAAAGGTAACAGCACACGTTGAGTTGGTTGAAATGACCAAACATGCTGTTTGTATTAAGAGGTGACCCCCTTTGGCCATAATTGTGTCAAAAATCGCTTGTCATCAGTTATGAAAACCAAGACAGTTTGGCCTTCCTAACTATGGAGATCTTATTGTAATAGCCTGATTTAATTCTGCTGAATTTGCTAAGGGGTTATCGCTGGACATGTTTTGAATGATTTTAGTCGGCTTCTAGCTTTAATGATAAAATTTCGAGCTCAGATATTCGGTCTTTGCTAATGTCTACAGGATGGACTAGTCAGTTGGTCGGTTGGCCATTTGTGCCGATTCCCATTCCTTTGTATCAGTGCTTATAAAGCGAGATATGTGTGTCCTCATCCCATGACCTGGATGTTCAGCTGTGCTGATTAATCATACCTTCCAGTCGGTGTCAGAAAATGAGTTTCTCGTGATTGACTCTCTGATACCTTCTCTTTTCCCAATACAAACGTTGACAACACTTACCTTGTATCATTCTGTAAGTTAATATTTTTTATTTGTCCTAGATTTTTTATTCTGTAATTCTATGATTTTAAGCTTATTGATGTTCATTTCCCTCTACTTAAAAAAGCGTGACTTATTTTATGAATGTAATTATGGTGTGTTCAATGGACGAAGTTATTTTTGGGGCATGATCAAATAGCTTCAAATGGAAGTAGGTACTCCTAATTGCTTTCCATTTAATAGTGCCAAGGGGTGATTCCGTAAATAATTTATATGGTTATATTTGGTGGAGGACTTTCGAGTAGACAATAGTTTAGGGTGTCGTATTTATGGATGGAATGTTAATATTTAAATTTTAATTATTCAATACGCGCTGTTTAATCGTTTTTGACATTTTCGATATTTGAATGTGTGTACTGTTTAAGTTCTGTATCGAAGTAATGTATAATATCCTTTTCGACTTTTTATTACTGAAAAATGTGAGCCTTACTTTATCTATGGTATTGTAAAGGTAAAGATTTGATTTTGACTGTGCAATTTTTTTATTGTAATCGGCACTCGGCGGTTGAAATGCTGTAGGCTTCCTTCAAGTCTTAACTCACTGTTTTTCTTTCATCAATTCAGGAGTCGATTGATGAACTCGAGCGTTTGATGGTCATCACTCCACATGAGGCCATGATCTACTTTATGCTCGGAAACGCCTACCAAAAGATTGGAAACCACCCTCAATCCATGATTTACTTCTCTTGGGCTATGGAGCTCGATCCCAAAGGTGTGAATTCCAGTCTCCGTGACATAATGGCTAGTGGGCCTTCAGGTCTGGGGGGTCCAGGTGGTCCGCGTGTTGGTGGTGGTCAGCGTGTTGCACCCCTTGCTCCCTTCGTCTGTGCTGCAGCGGCAACGCTGGTCGATCATCCTCCGCCCTACGCTTCCCCAACTGATACGGCTCCACAAGCGACTCCCTCCTCAACTTCCACAAGAGCTGCAGGTCGAAGAGGAGGCGGTGGTGGGAGTACGGCTCCTCGAGCACGCAGATCTGCACGTGGAAGACCAACGGCAACCGCCGCTTTTGGGCGTGGAAATGGCGCGCACAGATTATTTCTATCTGGTAAATATCGATATTACTTACAAATATTAAGCAGTGAAATTCTAATGTGCACATGTTGTCAAACTAAGAGGATTTTAATATTTACTAACATTAAGTAAGCTAGTACTCTGTGGATTAAAAATATCTCATAACCTAAATTAGTTTACATAAAAAGGATTAAATGTGGTCTTATTCGGTATTTCTGTTTGCTTAGACTTGTTGGCAATCTTCGGACAGGTGAGTCCGTTTTTAGTCAATTAATAAGTCTTGGGATTTTAACGATTATTCAACTACAGCTTTCTGTGTTTAGTTATCAGTTAAACGCAATTTGTCATAGGTTTAATACTTATTGATGTATATTGCTTGGTATGACCAACCATGCTGATTTCAACCTGATGTTTAATTCTAAAAACTCAGCGTTGGCGTCTTAATATCGAATTTTATTCCATTGACTATATGGTTTAACGACCCTTTATAACGTTACTTTCTATCAATTTAAAAAAAACACTTCGGGTTGATGCCTGTAGCCAAATCCCAAACCCATTGAGGAAAGTGCTGATGGCGCTAGAATTCTGTAGAAAAGAAGCGTTCTGGAAAATTAATTGTATAGAAACTAGCATTTTATTCTATGTCTTGGTAAATAGGATCATGAAGTGTGACTGGTCATAGGATTTCACCAATTGTTCCCCGATAAACATTGATTCCGAAAACTCTAACCTGGTCAAGGTACGGGGCGATCACTGTGCCGCCGATGCACATAAATGTAGTTATTATTGACGTTTCTGATCCCGTGTTTGTGTACAAGTAAATATCTCCTTTCTTCTGTGTGCATTTAGTTTGATTTTATAATACGAACGTTTCTTTGCTGAATATTCGTATATGTTCTCCTTTGGTCTTAGTTTGTTTTTCCTACAATCTTCTCCAATGTGGACTTGTGAAGAGGGGTAGTTTTCTCCTATTTATTGCATCTAACAGTAGAACACAGTAAAAATTGTTTCAGCCGCCTCTAGGTGTCACAAGAAGCATTTATGTCCATTTCCATTATTTTAAATCTATCCACAATTGTGATTAGCTTTTACTTAACCGTGCCCATTCTATCATGCTTAACCTAGTGTATCTCCCTCTTGGCTTAGTTTATTGATTCTTCAACTTTCCTTTGACGTTTCTTTTCCTGTCATTTGCTTGCACCACGCTTTGTACTCTCCCAATTGGTCGTAAGTACTAATAGAGTAGAAATTTAGGCTAGCTAAACTTATGCTAGCCTCTACTCTTCAACTTTGATTTTAGTGAGTAAAGCCTTTACTCCAATTTCAAATCTTGGTAAGTTTTTATCAAGGGGGTGAGCCCAAGGTGCCTCGTCATAGGGAATTTTGACAACATTTTTATGCCATCAATGTCTAGCAATTCGTTTCGTTTAATAATAACGCCCCAAGCCCACCGAGAGCAGTTTTCACAATACTTGACTTTAGTAATAGAGCCGTCCATATAAGAAATACTTATTCGATCATTCACATTGAAAAGAATAAAACTGGACGAATTATCCACCTGCTTCATTGGATGAACGCCAGTGGGCATCGGTCTCGCAATCGCTTACTTGGTAGATGTCTACATTAACCATGTTAGCTTCAGATGATCCCACACTCACCGCTGCAATATAGGCCAACACTTATGTCTATGTAGAGGTCAGAAATTCGTTACTTATCAGTAAGCATTCAGTGAATTGCATGTTCATCGTACTGATAAATATGAATTTCCCCTCCGAGACTTCAATTGAGGTGTTAAGAAGCAACCCTAGTTACAAATTTATTAATTTTTCTTTTTCGCATAGGTGCTACTTCAACTGCTACTACGCCTAATAATTCCGTTGCCGGTGTGGATTCAACCATAGAGGAGCAGGCTGGTGGTCCAAACTCTCTTTTCCGAACACCTTGGTCCACGCAGCCTTCTGGTGGAGGTGCCGGACGAGGCAGTATGGAGGGCGGGTTAGAAGATGTAGAGGAAGAACTTAGTTTTGATGAGGATGATGAAGAAACGATGGATTTGGGAGATGAGTAGCTGCAATGTAGTCCAAATTATTCATTGAGTGTTAGGATACGTCTATGTATGAAACAATCTTGAATGTATGTCCCTCTGGTATTTGCTTCCTCCGTCCCCCTCGTCCTTTCTTTTCCATATGTGTATACAAAAATGCAATAATTTTTGTCACTTCATTCTATTTAAATTTGTATTTTCTTTGAATGAGGTACGGTTCTTGAATGGTGTGAAATCCTTTCCTTTCTCTGGTAAAATGTATTTGCTACTTAGTGTATATAAGTAGATATAATTTCTATTGAATATATTAATGTCGTAAAGGCAGTGTCGACTTAATGCTTTCATTGGTCAGCTTATCTAGCGTAACACGTTGGACTGGATTGTTGGCAACTTCTAAATCAGAGAATCAAGTCAAAGACTGTTGGAATTTATGTGTGGTTGAGATATTATCGTTCTTCAAGCAAAGTTGAATTCAAATAAAATTTTGGCTTGGTCATAAAGCTTGTAGTAAAGCTAACAGAGCATTCAGAAAATTTTCCTAAGGTTAATCCACTTAACAGAGTTACCTTTGACAAGGCATCTAATATTCTAGTTTTACTTTTTGAAAGCAGCCTAAATACAAGTGCAGACTGCTTCACATGGGAGACAGCATTTTGAACGGTGTTTCTTATTGAGAGTTCATGTTATTTGATAAAATTTGACTCTCAAGAGTGAGAACTTCAATCTTGGATTAAATTCCTTTTGCTTCACTTGTATTTGTCTTTTCTCCTCACTCGAAACATTTTAGCTGGCAACTGAGCTACCCTAATAAATAGTTTTCTTGAATGTCGTATGCAATTCCTTGCTTTGAGGAGTGATAATTACCCGTAGATTCTGAATAAGCTTATAGTGGGGATGTAGTTAGTTTCTTTTAAACAATACCTTCACTGGCGGGAAAGGAAATTGATCTTTGAATAAGTAGTTCTTGAAAGCTGTTGCTCTAGTATGCCTCTTTCCTTGAGGTAGTATGAGGCCATTCCACTCAGTTGGAGCCAACTCTGAAGACGCGTGAAGAAAAAATGCACTGAAATTTAGTTTTCTTTGACTCACTTTAATTTTGTTTGTACTTGACTGGCTACAATTTCACAAATTCGCTCGAAATCTACTGAGAGCAGAGTAAAGTTCACGCTGAAATTTACTAAGGTGGTGACAATTCCACCGGCAAAGTTATTGAAATATAAGTTGCTATATAGTGCCATTTGCATTTTGTACGCTATTTTCCTCTAATAGTCAAGGTAGTACCAGGGTGACGGGGGCTAGCAGGGGTCACACAAAAGTACAAATGGGTTCAACTTTAATCGCTGTATTCGAAGTCAGGTCATATTATTCAGCATGAAAGATTGTTCAAGTCATTTTTATATATTAATAAGTCAAAATCGGGCACCATCAGATTCTGAGCACAGGAGAGTTTTAGTGATTAGACACATTGGTTAGTTCTTTGATCTTGCGGCCACTATGACAATGCGGTGATGGTCAGCGATTTGGCTACTGCAGAAACCACAGATTGCCAGTCAATTTTTTTTACAAATATTTAACCTTCTTTGCTTACCCATGGTATTCAATTGGTTCGTCTCCCTTTGCATCTATAATAAGTACATTGAATTGAGAAATGAGTACTTTATCTGATAACAGTTCTCGAGTCAAGTTACACTTTACAATAAGTCTATTGCAGTACTTATTACTTATAAATAAGGACAAAATAAGGACATTTTAGTCTTATCCCTTAGGAAAAATTTAGGAATGCAAACTAACGTATTTGTTACTTGAGGTAAATTTTTTGAGCTACTGCATGATTCCAAAAAAAATGAGACATTTAGCACTGCAATGCAGGCACCGAAATCGATAGATCAAAACCGAATTAGAGTTTATGGTGTCCACAGACAAGTATTGCAATTCACGGAATGACAGAGAGACCCGCATGAAATTGATTTTGACAGAACTCATTGTCTAAGCTAACGTGAATTTATAGCGAGGAAGGTTGAATGGAGAAAAGGAAAGAGGTGCATATATTGCGGGGTGCCAAGTCTGTTATGGAGGTTAATTCAGAATTACCAATAAGAGCATTTTAGCACTGTGACCGATTCGGATCCAGTGGTAAAAACTGTGCTCCTGCAAGATTTATTTATTTATTTATAATAAATGGTAGGATTAATGATAGTTATCATTAGCCCTTCCGTTGACTGTGGGCTTCACAGAGGAGAGTGAACATCAAAGTGAAAAAATTCGAGAGGGGGGGGGGTGGAACAGAAGAGTGTTTCAAAGATGTAAAAGAGACAGACACGAAGGTAGAAAAAAGGTGAGGTGAGTACTGTAGAAGTGGTGAAATATGATATACAGTGGGGTCATGGTAGTTTTGAAGTCAGAAGTCAACTGTCGATTTATGGACTTTTCTACATTGAAGTCAGAAGTCAACTGCCGGTTAATAGAATTTTTTTGCCGATAGTTTGAAGTCAACTGTCGATTTATGGACTTTTCTACAGTATGAGTATACGTTGCCTAGGGTGCACCACGTGGAGGTAAGTGTATCGCTCCCCGCACCTGAAGAATAATTCATCGCTTAATAAAATTTTATATTGGTTAAGTTCTCCATCCATGACGGTTGCCTTTCAGTCTAGACTTGACTAGTAAAAAAATCAGACTAAGCATACCTATTTAAAGATGAGTTACTTCAGTCTGTTTATAACAAATGGTTATTCTGGTTTTGAGCAACATTTAAAATACTTTATTAAATTATAGTAATTTATAAAAACCTGATTTTAAATTTTATCAGTAATATCGTTAAAAAATTATAAATATTAATTTGGCCATACAACTGTTTCTTGCACATGATTAATCAAATAATAATAAATAAAAATTGAATGAATCTCATTCTATTTGACCGTTCATATTCTTATCGTTCTCTGCATCATGCAGAAAGCTTCTAATTTAATCTAATTTGGTTGCATTAATATTTTCAAAGAAAATAAACTAAAATTTATTTATATCAAATGGCAGGCGTTTCGATAGTTATCATTAGCCCTTTAGTTGACTTCAGGCTTCACAGAGGGGAAGGAACATCAAAGTGAAAAAAGTTGAGAGAGGTGGAACAGAAGAGTGCTTCAAAATGTCGAAAATGACATACAAATAAACTAAAATAAAGTTTTGTTAACGCCACCAATTTAAATTTTTAGGTTGCAAAATATCGAGTCTTCAAATCAACACTAGTGCTAGTATACAGAGATTATTTTGACCATTTAGGGACAAGATAGGAGATCAAAACACCTCAAAATAGGGTAATACAGGAAAGAAAGCGGACCGAGTAGGAACAAGATTTGTTCCAAGTGAATGAAGTGCAGAAAAAATTTCGTTTAACGGAAGGGAATTTACAGGAAACAGTGTTGGGTTATAACTCCTTAAATGTGGTATCCAGACTTATGTGAAATTGACTTTAACCAATTAAGAAGGAAGGTAAAGAGCAAATGGAATCATTTTTTGACTCAGGATATATGAACCTGGGAAAGTATGCGGAATTCTCCAGTCCTCGCTTAATTATACATTCGATTAAGATGTTCTTCATTCTCATAAAGGCAGTTACTAAAATTACATTTCATGTTGAGTTCAAATCAAAGCGAATCTGAGGGCTTAAAACATTAAAAACTTTCAAGGAGTGTTTTTTGAAGATCTAATCGGGAGCCATTCTGAGTTGTGACTTAAAATTAGAATCCATTTTGATGGCCAGAATATGACAGTTCGACTTAAAAATGTTTTTAAAGTAATTATTTTAGTACATTTCCTTTAGAAAGTAAAGTTTTTAATAGAGTTTTTGAAGCATTCGCCTTTCTGCGGAAAGGCTTTCCACATTACCTGAAAGGTATAAGAACGCATTGTATCAGATATTTGAAGGTTAAATATGAATTATTCAGTAGTCAAAAATAATAAAATTGGAATTCATAAATGAAAGCAATATTGATATATTACAAAAAATACTTATATCGAATATTCTAATCACGAATTCAATCAATACAATAACATGGCGACAGTAAATCCTCTTAGCTAAATCATTTTTTATACTTCCATCGCACTTATAAGCATATTTGGAGCTCTTTTATCAATTGGGTGTTGGTAATTGAATTTGTTCCCTAAACGAATTACTACCGCAAAAAAATCAAATCATTTTTTTCTGAATGCGCAAATTGGGTAAATAGATTTCGTGTTTATAGAACCAACAAAATTTTCTTTATTTGGCCAGTGCACTTTGGCATGAAACGGAATTTTACGCCATTTGAAATTGAGATCAAAGTAGTCTTGCTCGTTCTAGTTTCACTTCTAGTTTTGACTTCGCGTCCGCTTCTTGTTTAGATCTTAATTTCATTTAGTGTGGAAAACCATCTCCTTATCTCTGGAAAATCAGGAAATTTGATTTTAAACTTTTTTGCAATGAATGTGCTATAAGCTGCTTAAAATCAAATCTCATACGGCTTCATATGCAGAATAAATAAAGTTTATGGAGAATAAATTTTAGGTTTAGGATGACACCGATTCCAGTATAGGAGCATCAACCTAATTATTATTTTTGCCTTAATTTTAGATGAATATTAATTAATTAAATCCTTTATTACAAAACAGAACACAGCCTTCAAAATTTAATAAAATTTCAAGTTGATATAATTTAAGTTATGCTAACCTAGGTTTCCATCGTCTTGACTTGTAATAAGGCCATGTTAGTAGAGGAAGCACAGTGAAGTTCTTTTAAAACTTGATCAAAAATTTATGATGTCTAATATACATTTGGCACCAGCTTATTTGGAATGGGCAGTAATGATTAACGAAGTCTTTTCACACATTATAAAACGATAAAAAATTCGTTTTAATGAAACTAAGCTAGTTAAATATAGAATGAACTTTAATTGTGACCTTAAAATTTACAAATTCCCCAATATGCAAATATTGCTGACATAAATAACCAATATTATTTTCTCAAGGGAAATATTTGAAAAATAATTTTCATGCGACAAAATTAAATCCCTGCCTTGAGGGGTTCATTAAAAGTGCATCTAAAAATATGCCTCGAATGCGTATTTTAGGTGGAAATGTGACTAAACAATGGAAGCTATAATAATAGTTATTTGGAAAATATAACAAACAGGAACCAAGTACTTGTACACCAGAAAAGAAACAAATTTATATGAAATCAATGAATGGAGAACTGGGATGCGCGATAGACTTACCTCCACGTGGTGCACCCTGGGCAGCGTATATTCTTACGGCAAAGTCTATAATCCGGCAGTTTACTTCTGACTTCAAACTACCATGACCCCACTGTATGTCATTGTGTATGCGCATACGGCAAAAAAGTCTATAAACCGGCAGTTGATCTAACCCTAACACGGCAAAAAGTCTATAATCCGGCAGTTTACTTCTGACTTCAAACTACCATGACCCCACTGTATGTCATATTTCACCACTTCCACAGTACTCACCTAACCTTACCTTTTTCTTTACCGTTGTGAGTTTCCCTTGTAGACATTCGAATCACTCTATTACCCCTCTCCACTTTTTGTGACTGATGTCCCTCCCCTCTGTGGAGCCCGAAGTTAAAAGAAGGACTAATGATAACTATCATAAAGCCTGTCATTTGATATAACTAAGTAAATAATTGGAGAACTTATCTACAGAGGGATCGTATTGTGACTACTTGTAATGACGTTCAAGTATTCCCGAATTCACTAATTAACATCCACTCTATGAGTTTCGGAAATCAATTTGCTCCAGTTCTGAGAAATTGGCAGCTAATTACAGAAATATGCCTTAATCATCACAAAATCGTCATAACCTGTCAGATGTGTTCTGTAATAGAATGCCTAATAGTGTGAATGCCTACCTGCAATCAAACTTCCACATTAAATCCCAAGTTACGTTAAATTATTTTATATCCCCTTTGAAAAGGTTAACTATCACGTAACTTTGCTTTCAACCAGAGTTCAATTATCGATCACTCTGTTTGCTATGCCAAAATTTGTACCAAATTTCCATAGGCGAACTTTACACTACAATAATAAATTACTTTTAGTTTGACTCGACCACCTAAAACTCTTCCCAATTAATCGATGAACCTATTAGTAATACGTTAACTTTTCAATTCCCAAGTCAATTGAACGAAAATCACAGTGACATATCTGTATGTCTCTTTTAAGTCATTCCAAAGAGAAGAGAGTTACATGGAGAGAGGAAGAGAGAGAGAGAGAGAGAAAGGAAGGGAGGGAGAAGGGGAGATTCAGTTATTGTAAAAACGTCCGTCATTGCATCCTTAGGGGGAGGAGTGAGACGAGTTGGTTGCCTTTTCTAATTTTAAATATTTACACATTATTCACACATTCAACAGCAAAACAATATAACTGTGCACAAGTAAGTATTCATTGGTTGGTCAAGGTGTGACTCCGACCAATCAACTGTGAAAGCGGGGACGATAGGAAGCCAATCAAATAGGAGTGTTCTTCACAGTCGAGGCCACAGCCAAAAGCGAATCAAAAGTTTACAAAAATAGGTATAGAGATTGAATTACTATAAAGGCAATAGATTGTGCCGTTTTAATTTTATTCATTAATGTTGACGGTTAAATAGAGTCAGCATCTTCACATTGCTGTTCGAACAACTTGATCACCGGAGGAAATATCAGTTAATCCGTTCAGAGCCATCTAAAACAAAAAATAAAAGATTTAGAAAAAAATATTTGGACATGACATCTTATGGGTTATGAAATCCTGGTAGGTGAACCGTGTTAGCCAATTAGAAATAAGAAAATAGACAAGATTAAATAACTAAGCAAATTTAATAATGATTTCAACGCTCATTTCAGATGTAACCAAATTAAAAAAAACCAATTCGAAATTAAGAAAATGTCTTGAGATCTTGTTAAAAGTACTTCAGGCTATTTTTCTTATAGGTAATGCTAGAATTCAATTTCCTCGTTAAAAGTGCTTTTCAATTTCAATTTAAATTTAATCCAAGCTTAATCAGAATTCAACGTGTTTGCCTCTCAGAGACTTTCAAAATAATTTTCTATTAACTTTCATCATTTTAGAAATTTTACTTTAACTGAGAAAAATTGACAATCATTGCAAAATAAAGTGATGCGAATTCAACTTTAGGCAATTTTAAGAAGTTAAAATTCAGTTTTATAATAGAGAGTTGTCGAATAAGGGTAGTAAACTATGGACTTGAATGTTCACAGAATTAAGCTAATAACTAAATCTCAAAATCACCAACTTATGAATTGAGTCAATAAAAGCAGAGATTGCGTTTTGTTTACAGCACAAAACTAACAGATGGCCTATCATGACTGAGATACACAAGTGAATTCGAAACCAATAATGCAGCCACAGTGAGGAGAACAGGTCGATTAAAGAGGCTAGTGTCAAGTTGTTGAAATGGATCACTAAGTTTAGGTAACTCCCCCCCCCCACACACCCCAGTTACCAGCTTTCCCCGTTCAATTTCCTGCTTTCCATCTCGGGTTTGAACGAGTTAATTAAGATTAATTCGGCCGTTTCTCTTCCTAAAAAGGTAGAATCAAGGGAATATTCGCATTCACGCTTTACCCATACCAGGTCGTTCACGCACACACAAACACACCCCGACTGCTTTTTCTTCGAACCCATGCCATTTTATGATCCAGTTGGGCACGCGACCGCTAAGTCACCGGTGCATACACCACACACCCTATAAAAGTTACATTTATGGCCTTGAAATACACCAATAGGATTGATGTCGCGACCGATATGTATTCTACTTTCTAGGCGAAAATGATTTAATAGTACCGCTTTTTTGAATAACATAATTTCTAAAGCTGTTAATCCAAAACCACGTAAATCGGCAGCACAGCGGTTTATGTATTCAGAGATTCCAGGTAAAATACTATTCGATACACAGACCAGTAAGTGGAATGACCGACACAAACACACACACACACACACGTGTTAATTTTAGCTGAAACAAACTTTATAAAAATGAGAGAGATGCAAAATAAAGAAAGCGTGAAATATTTGCTCAACTTTTTTTTGTATTTAAATCTATAAAATCTGAATCGTTTTTCTTCCCATCTAAATGAACCGATCAGAATGTTTGTTGGGGAGGGAGGAAATATCGTCGAAAGTTAAGTGCAGATAACCGTGAGATGGGTAACTGTCATATTTCCGCAAGGTACGGATTTAATTTAAGTTTAAAAAATTCAGTCGATTAAGTGGAGTATCACTAAACAAAGATTGGTATCTACCTTCAAAAATGAAAAATTTAATGCCAACAGAACAGAGGGAATAAGATGAATTCTGAAATCCAATAGATGACAGACAGCGCTTTCTGAAATATGATGCACATATTTAATGAGATGAGTTGGGAATCTATTTCAAATTACGAGAACAACAACTCCGGTTTCTAAAAACAGTATTTAAGTGGATGAGAGTGGAGGAGTATTTAAATTAACGCATGACGAACGCACCTCCTCTGCTCATTTCAAAGTAAAAAGAACACCATTAACGACCACAGATTGAAGTCATGAAATACTCAAACACAGAAGAGAAGGGGTGAAATCGAGCAGAATTTTGAAGTCGGTAATCAGTACACCAAATCACTAAGTAGTTAAAAGATCATCTATTATAATCATCTATTGATTTTAATTTCGTTTTCATCTTTAAATTTTCAACCCCTGTCAAGACCTAATGCTTCATATTCCAAAATTAAGTTTAAATTACGAGGTTCCTAGGGTGATTTCATTTTTGTGGCATTCAAGTTAATGAACGTATATTAAGCCATCTGGGGTGTGCGATAGACTTACCTCCACGTGGTGCACCCTGGGCAACGTATACTCATACGACAAAAAAGTCTATTAACCGGCATTTGACTTCCGACTTCAAACTTCCACGACCCCCTTGGTTGTCATATTCGACCCCTTTCACAGTGCTCACCTTACCCTTTCTCTACCTTTGTGTCTGTCTGCCTCTTTTACATCTGTGAAACGCTCTTCTGTTCCCCATCCCTCGAATTTCTGCTACTTTGATGAACCTTCCCCCTGTGAAGCCCGAAGTCAATTAAAGGGCTAATGATAGCTATCAAAACGCCTGACATTTGAAATAAATAAATAAATATTAAGCCATCTCGAAAACCATAATTCTTTTAACAGACAATAATTTGCACCCATCAATATATAGCGAGGTGCTTTCCTACTACGTTAAATGATATGAGTTTGAAGTTCACACCATCTTATTGTGGTTAACATTAAATAACATACGAAAAGGTATTCAAAGATAATTTATGCATGGGAACTTCGGTAAATTCTCGTTTGAGGACATCTTAAAAATTAGAAACCATCTCCTTAGTTGCTATTGAAGACTAACACTTCATTTGAAAAGTCAAATTGATGATCACAAAGTCCTCATTAATGGAATGGTGGCTTTGAAGTTAACTCTTCTGGCATTCATTAAAAACAAAACAACCGCTTTTTCTGCTCTCCGTCACGATAATTAGAGCGGTGACAAGTGAAAATAAATAACAAAATTGGGCGTAAATACTTTCTGATAACTTATATGGAAGAAAATTTGCATTTTTACTACAGTGAAGATGTTAAGTGAGATAAAACGACCTCTGAAACCATGGCGTTTGGATTAAAGATCACGGATTCGGTAATCACGCCAATTGGAAATAATGGACAAAATGTGACTATCTTTGCAGAGATTCCAATAATATTCACCTGCCTAACATGAGTGCCGAGAAACACTTATTTTCAATATAAATCAAAAGATCGATAATTGATGTTGATAGGCAATCGCGAGGTGAAATATCGATCAACAAAAGGGTTAGTTGGTAGTAGTTAGGCTCTATTGATAGTGATACCAAAACACCTTTCCTCTACCTAAAGCAGGAGTTGTTAAAACCCTTGTGGTTAAAAGAGAAAGTTTTTTCCAAAGATTTGACACTTTTAACCAAATTGGATTAGCTCCTAATCAAAGAATTAGACTCCTTGTCTTTTATACTTTTAAATCATATCTTTCGATACAAGCAAAGGTGTACATGCATAAGCTATTCATCTCATGAATTTCCAAGCCAAACACCGACAACATGCAAAAAAAGCAGCAAAACTCCAATAATAACAAAAAAACGAGCAATTAAGTTTTAAGGAAACAGACATTCATTATTTAGCGTCATTTCCAAAACCCGTTCAGATAGCTTACATGGTTCCATGAGGTTTCAAATTGAAACGAAAGTAACTTTGCTGCAAAAATATTGGGATATAAGAGTAAATTAAGGGGGGAGGGAACCATCTTCAAACCTCTTTAGGAGTGTTCAGATACTCATTTACTTGATTTAAGAAAAATCAAATGTCGAATATAATATTTGCAACAAATATTTTTCTAGACGCATCTTTAGGAGTGGTAAATTCGAATAAGAGCCGAACTCACTTCCTCTCCATTCTCTCCATCTTGACTGTTCTCCTCCATCGTCATCATCATTTCTTGCCCATCTCCTTCCTCCACTTCATCCCGTTCAATCATCTGGGGGCTTCCCCCATCCCTCAAAATGGAATCAGTATCCATATCCTCAGAAGAGACTCTTTCCGAATCTTCCGTTTCTTCTTCAATCGGACTAGGTGACTGAAAAGCTCGTCCAAATCTACTAGCAACCGAGTCGGATGGAGGTAACGGCATAGGCCGACTAGCTGGAGGTACCCGAATAATTTTGAAGCGGGAAATGAAGGCACGCGGTACAAGACCCTTTTGAGGAGTTGATTCACCGTCAGTTATGTTGATCTTTTCTGCAAGCATCCAATCAGGTTCATCTTTCGGAAAGCGGTCGATAATACGGAGCTCTTCGTTGGGATAAATGGGAAGTTCGTCAGGTTCAATATGAGCATCTGGGGAACCTGGACCAGCGAATTCGAGACCTCGAGGAAAGAGAGCGTAAACACGACCATTGTCGGCACTACCCAGGAGATCTTGTTCGGCTAAAGTGGTAAAACAAATATTTTATCATCATCGAGCATGACATTGTGAATTTAAACTGAAATCTCCCGATCATAGTTATTTTCAATTGTTTTCACTAAGGCTCGTCCACATTTCTGGCCCAAAACTATTCCAATTTTCCTGAAATGTTGACCTTTTTTGGCCCGAAGCAAAAATCATAATATTGTACAAGCAAACTATTGGAATCTAATTAACGAATTTCATTACTAACTCACTTCCGTTAAATTAATTTTAGAGATATGGGGAGTGCGATAGACTTACCTCCACGTGGAGCACCCTGGGGAACGTATACTCATACGGCCAAAAAAGTCTATTATTCGGCAGTTGACTTCTGAGTTCAAACTACCAAAACCCCACTGCATTTCATATTCGAATAATTCCACAGTACTCACCTCACCTTTTTCTACCTTTGTGTCTGTCTGTCTCTTTTACGTCTGTGAATCATTATTCCGTCCTCCCTCTCGACTTTTTGTCACTTTAATGTTCCCCCTCCTCTCTGCGAAGCCCGAAGTCAGCTAAATGGCTAATAATAACTATCAAAACGCCTGCCATTTGACATAAATAAATAAATTTAGAGATATTTATTCCACTACTAGGGCATCTGTATAATCACCCATCTGTTTAAAATATATTTACATTGGTCAATTGAGAAGACAGTGAAACGTCTCATATGAATACGTCTCCATGTGGTAAGTAAGAAAGTGCCTAGAGTGTATTTCAGTTCAAAGGCAATCAATAAGGCTTCAGCTACAGGAATTCTTCAATAATTTTCAAGCTCATTCAGGAAAGGATTTCAAACTTTCGACTTGAATAACCAATAAGACAAAGGCTGTGCAAGACCCCCCCCCCCCACCCTCTTTAAAAATATTTTATACTGCTTTATTCAATAAATTAAGTGAAACTAAGCAAATGGAACCTTTCAAAACAAATTTTATATCAAACTTATTCACTGCTTTAATCTCTTTTAAATGAAATCCAGTATAGATCATCCAGATTTAACAAGATGGGTGCGTTGGTCTTCCAGTAAAAAAATCACCATATTAATATCTAAAATGGGGTGTGCGATAGACTTACCTCCACGTGGTGCACTCTGGGCAACGTATACTCATACGACAAAAAAGTCTATAAATCGGCAGTTGACTTCGGACTTCAAACTACCATGACCCCATTACATTTAATATTCGAATAATTCCACAGTATTCACCTCACCTTTTTTCTACCTTTGTGTCTGTCTGTCTCTTTTACGTCAGTGAATCATTATTCTTCCCCCTCTCGACTTTTTACCAGTTGGATGTTCCTCCTCTTCCCCTCTGTGAAGCCCGAAGTCAACTAAAGGGCTAATGATACCTATCATAATGCCTGCCATTTGAAATAAATAAATAAATAATAAATATCTAAAATTGGGGCCCATTAGCTCAACTAAGTCCACATTGCTAATCACGACTAGCCGACCTATGAACCTTATTATTCAGCAACGAATACAGTGCACCAATCAGCTCACCGGTTAAATACTTCTCGCATTCCGCATCGGCATCAGCCTGATCGCACTTTTCCAGAGCAGTTTCGTGATCAGACAGGGTTCGAGCATGCAATGCAGCACCATGTTCAACCAAGAGTCGAGCCAGCGCCAGATTGGCACATGAGGCGGCGCAATGTAGGGGTGTCCAACCGTCTGTATCTCCTGCATTCACATCAGCACCCGCTTCACAAACCAAAAATTCAACCACCTCGGATCGACCAGCACAAACGGCATTGTGGAGAGCTGTTATGCCTTCATCATTAGCTTCCGATACGTCTGAAACCTAAATGAAGAGGGAACATAAAATTTATTTATATCAAATGGCAGGCTTTATGATATTTATCATTAGCCCTTAAGTTGACCTCGGGTTTCACAGAGAGGAGGAACAAAGTCACAAAACGCGGAAAGAGGGAGCAGAAGAGTAATTCACATATGCCAAAGAGACAGATAAAAAGGTTGGGAAAAAAGGTATCGGGGTGAGTACAGTGGAAGTGGTCGAATAAGGCATACAGTCGAGTCATGGTAGCTTGAAGTGAGAAGTCAAATGTCGATTATAGACCACATGGAGGTAAGTCTATCGCACGTCCCGAAAAAATAAAACAATAGAGTGAATAGGGGCAGCCAAAACGCGAGAAAAGTGACTCACCTAATGATTAACAGTTATCGATTAGCTATCGATTCATCAAATAAATGACGTATATACCCTTAAATTACAGATGATTTCAGAATAAAGACGTTAATAACTATTTTCAGCTTTCAACTAAAGGGAACATTTTATCAAACACCTAGATACCATCTTCTTTGAAACTCTACTGGAATAATAGTTGGTTGAGGCTTGGCCACACCAGACCATTCAGTTAACGACTGAAAATCAATTTGAATTTAGATGAAAATATAACTCCAAGAAAAAGATGATTGCGAAAGGATATCTCAAAATGTGTCTGATATATCCGTCTCCATATTTTTTTTAAAGAACATTTAAGGAGTATATTTGGGTAAGACCTGGTACTGATAGATTGCTTATAGGATGCATCAGATTTAGTATTCACCCATACTTGACGACAACATTTAAGTAAGTAAGTAAGCAAATTTTCAATAAATTTCCTATCAAATGTTCAGCCGTAAGACGTAGAAAGTGGAAACCAATTTCAAACCGTAGGTTATTTTACTCTCTGCGAAAACAGAGAGGGAAGATTCACATTCTCGTTGAAAAATTATGAATTCGAATCAACTTTTGGATTTTAAGTATAGTAAGACCTACCTCCCTAATGAATTCGCATTTTGTTAGTCAAAATTTGCAAATTTGACAAATAACCAGAAGATAAATTCCATCAAAATCTGCTGACTACTGAAATGGATGATAATGAAGGTGGGAAATAGGCTTCCCAAGGATTGCTACCCAATGAAAGCAACACTCATCTCTTGCATGTGCAAGATGTTGCTTGGGAAATAGGAATATTTTTTCCTGGCAACTATGGTGTGGCAAAGATGGGAACCACTAACGTATGTAGAAAACTACTAGTGAAGTATTGAAGATATCAAATTGCGTTGATCCTCTCAATGAATTTATTTCTTATATATAGATAACATGAGGAGGGGACAATAATACCACGGGGTGTTAAAGTTTCCTCTAAAGATTTACTCAATTAGAACGAAGGAAATCGGTAAGTAAACACTTTGATGGATTAATACGAAACATCAGGCAAGCGCATTTACAATGCAGCAGTAACGAAATTATCTTTGGAATTGTATTGAAACGAAATCGAATGGTGTGACCAATTCAGTACACTACAAAGTACCATTTACAAAAGCCTCCACTTTTCAAATAAAATGAACATTATTTATTATGGGAATATGTCGGACAAGCATATGGCAGTGCACATCAGAATAAGCACTCGTTTATCGCTTCAAAATCTGGCTAGCTTGATTGCAATTCGCTTAATCAAAATAGACTAGAACCAGTATATCTAAAATTTACAAGCCTCATCATCAAACACCGAAATATGTATACCCTTTGCCTATAATAATAACAATGCTCTAGAATTCATGAAAAGAAAAAATTTCTAAAATTAGTAGGGAGTACTAACCTCTTCCGATGCTTTCTTAACCAACGTTAAGTCCCCCTCCAAAGCAGCATCAAGAAGCAATGCCAGCGGATGGAATCTAACACCAACTTTCGGAGAACCTGGGCTCGATTTCCTCTCTTTCATTTCATCATTCTCCATCTTTCCCTCCACCCCATAATCTTTTCTCAAGATTGATTTACTTCCTTCCACACGTTTTGGCGATTCCTGACTCACAATTGGTGAACCATCTGTATCGCCAATTGCACTGTCTTCACTACCATCCACCACAGGAGTGTGAGAATGAGAAGAAGCAATTTCCCTTCTCGTCGGTTTCGGAGTGGTGTCGATTGAACTGGTGGTAGAAGTCGATCCTTCCTCGTGTTCTTCGACATAGGGTACCGCAGTCTCTAGAACAGAGTTCTTTTCAACACTCTCGTATACCTCAGATACCGATAGCTTCTTCGCTTCAGGCAGAAGACCCTCGATACTACTATTATTTTGTATAAGTAGTAGCTGTTGGGAAGCCAACTGAGCCTGAAGATTTTCACTGGCTGTACGTTTGTACTCATCAGAATGTTCGCTTCGCCAGTGGGATGGAGTGAGGTAGGTGGCTGTTATCTCCTTTTTCGAGGCGAAACGAGCCTTTTGGTGAAGTAGGGGGCTGGGTGAAGGTAGCGGAGGTCTAGGAGGGGGTGGCGGGTGTGTGTCGGGAATTGCTGCGGGAGGATTTGAAGTGGGATTTGGAGACTCCTTATCGATTGGTACAGAGGCAGGTCGGTTAAATCGAGGCGAGGGGATCGGGGTGAAGTCACGCTTGTGATTTCCAGCACTTGAGTGACGACCCGACGACCTGCAGAGAAAACACCAACATGCGTGTAAATATTTCACCGCTGTGATACTGTGAGTCTGTGACACCACAGTTTTTAGTTAAGAATTGTGAACACACTGTTTTTCTAAACCAATGTAATTTATTATACTCTAACAATACACAATAAATACTCAATATAAACAGTAAATTCTTATTTATATTTAATATAAATAGAACAATTTTCAATATAGCAAAATAGAAAGTTTAAAAGAAACGAGATAACTATTGGGCAATTCAAAAATTGAAGGAGAATTAAAGTCCTCAATAAAACTCATTTCTGCTTAGCAATTAAATATAAAAAAGGCCATCCATAACTCAAAGACTTGGACGTCTCCTCTCGACGATTGTAACCGCTTGCCAAAGAACTGTTATAAATGAGGCTTCTAACAACTGTGACTTCCATTCCACAAGTATCAAATATCTACGTCCTTTCGAAGAGATTGCGCAAATATAACAAACATCACTGACTTCAAGTCTATGGAACCATTAAGGTATGCAAAATGTATGGAGTAAAATATCATTTATCAAAACATAATTCATAGTAAAGTCCTCTTCCAACGAGCTTCTTCACATTTTTACCATTTAAAACTACCAGTGCGTGTTCCACCTTTTGAAATGAGTAGTAAACAAGAGACTACCCCTTAATCATGTGAGGCTTTTTCTTCTCCCAAATACGTGCAATAATCATAGCATCTTACTACCTCTAAAATAGTGCCTAAAGATGAGATTCTGATGAATGAAATTATGCTCAAATACCCTTGCAAAAAAATATTCACAAATGAAACACTCCATCGAAGCAACTGACAATACTCCAAGTACCCAATTACTTTGACGAAAGTAGTGTAAGCGAAAAAAAGGATGGCAGAAGAGATTGGAGCTACTGCTACATCAAGTCGAGGTATTAAATCTCGGGTAGCAGGTGGATGTCAAAGAATTACCTAAAGTGTCTTCAACAAACCCCTTTACGACAAAAATTAACTAGGCCGATTGACCATCCACATCATTTGGTTGTGTATCGAGAAGTATTAACCCTACTGACAACCTAGCTGTGCGGAACACTAGTCTTTGTTGATAATGAATATGTCACTTAATCCTATGGCTGAATTATCGGATATCGTAAAGCGATTGTGGAAAGAACAGCTAGATATACATTACACGCGCACACTATTTACCGTTTATTCGCATAGTAAGAGTGTGGAAGGTGTTTATGAGCAGGAGGCGTGAATGGGCTCTGATTACGAGTGGGAGAAGCAGGGAGAAATGAGAATAGCGCGAGGAGAGATTAGATCTCTGCATTTGCATGCAAGCGTGGATGCCAGCATTCGGTTCTTTGAATGGATTGTGAGTTGTTAGCGCTGGTGGGTGGCAGTAATGTGTGCGTGGACTAACTGCCTGATGGTGCGGAGTGATAAGACGCATTGTGAGGCAGAGGGAGGATTATCACCTTATTATATATGCATCCAGGTGCAATTTATGGCCCATGAGAGAGTATTTACGCGGCTGCTTTCATTACCCAGCACCCCTTATTCCGGTATACATTGAAGGGAAGATACCCTATGAGAATTTATTTTCGGCGTGACTTTATGTCTGGAAATGCATCGAAATTATCTCTAACTTATCGATATTTGTGTAACAATAAAATCTATTCACATTTCAATACGAAACCATTTCGGTTCCCTACATTTAGAATAAGCTATTTCCACGGATATTGATGACCTAGAGATAATGGGCAGAAACCTTGAACTTCACTTTTATTCGATTTAGATTAAATAAAAACGGTGAGGCGTTTTTAAAATTACATCGATTAATTGCGAATTTTATTGTAGTTCCAGATTAAAATTCAAAAATATCTATAAAAATGGCAGTATGGCGAAGAGGAAATACCAAAATATGTTAAAATTGTGCAAAAAGTTATCCAGTTGCTACGGAAAAGTTGTGCACTGTGTATGAGGTTATTCATAATTCCTCCTAAATAATTTTATAATTATCACCAAAGGGGAACATAAAATGAATGCCACTACAGTCAAGGAAAAATATATATTTGCGTCCTGACAAGTAAACCCATGTAGCATAAAGTTTCATTTACACACAAATTGTCCGTAAGCATTCAACCACAATTTCTTAAACGTCTGAACTCCGTTAGAGAGACTGCAGCCTTGAGTTTTATCTGAGCCACCTTGACAGTAACAGTATTGATTTTAGCATGAGCTTCTCTAAGTATCTTTCGTCATCTTTGGATTAAAGAAACTAGGTTCTGACTCCATTTATCTATTTATATGTATATAATCCTTCTATGTAAATAGAAACCTCAGAAATTACTTCCTAACGAGTCCCCTATTCCTCATTTCTAATGAACAATTAAAAGAAATTCGAGAATTTGTAATGGTTTAGTTTGTGAATTGTCGTTCAGTTCCGTAAAAATCAACTTGGCGTTTTATTTTTTCCCCTTATATATAAGTTTAACTGACTATAGAGGGTTCACAGTTTAAAATTTGTGCATTTCTGGCTCATGAACCGATTGACTTGAATGAACGACTTCTAAATGGTTAGGCATCTTCCTTACAACAAAATTGGAGTTGGAAAGTGGACTACTTCGCCAAATTTGTAAATACTTATTATAATAGCGTACTTTAAGATCTTAGTTGACAAGACTGCATTATTAGAAATGAATATTCCCATGCTTAAATTACTGCATTCTTCTAATTCGCCTGAGGACTAGATTTTAACAACTTAATTAAAGTCCGCACAATTTTTGAAACGGGACAGGCAATATAAATTTCCATAACTTATAAGATGGCTGAAAAGATGAGCATAAAATACATCGCCAAATAGAATTACAAGTACAGTAACTAGAGCACTTCCTCGTAAGCTGTACCAAAGAGTTTCAATGACTATGAATCATCCTATAGCATTGACATGAGTCATAGACAATTCATACTCAAGGGCGGAGTCTACTTATTTTACAGGTGGGACAACATTTGAATGTACTTAGAACCCTTCAGGTGAAAGATTGATGCTTGGTGTCACCCAGCCGTTGCCTTACTTTACCTTCTCTCAACATTGCGAACTCATTTAAGCATGGGGTGAGCGATAGACTTACCTCCACGTGGTGCCCACTTGGCAACACGTACACTCATAGGCAATGAAGTCTACAAATCGGCAGCTGACTTCAAACTGCCATGACCCAACTGTATATCATATTCATCCACTTCCCCAGTACTCACCTTTCCTTTTCTCTACCTTTGTGTCTCTTTTACATCTGTGAATTACTCTTCTGTTCCCCCACTCCACTTTTGTGACTTTGATGTTCCTCCCCTCTGTGAAG
>UZAE01000062.1:0-44068 GCA_900617975.1 Rodentolepis nana | reverse complement strand
ATCAGAAGAGAATTCCAGACCTCAAGGTGCAACGAACTTAAAGCTCGAGAAAAGGAGAAACAGTGGACAGTGGCACGTTCCGACATAGCCGACTGGCCAAGAATCGTGCTGTTGTTTAGACTACGTACCGGACACGATTGCTTGGCAAAAAACCCTCACAACTACGTACCGGACACGATTGCTTGGCAAAACATTTTCACAGACTGGGAGTATACACTCAACCCACATGCCCTCTGCACAGATTCGTACCGGACACGATTGCTTGACAAAACACCTTCACAGATAGGTACCGGACACGATTGCTTGGCAAAACGCCTTCACAGATTTTGAGTATATACTCAACCCACATGCCCTCTATTAACCTACGAGGAAATGGAGAAGACCCACCTGATTCGGTGTCAGCCCTAAAGACAACGACGGAAAGCCAGAGATACTGGGAGGTAGAAAGCCAGAGATACTGGGAGGCAAGAAGACAGTTAATGAACTGCTATTAATTAACTGCTATAAATGTTACCCCCCACCCTTGGGGGAAGCTGAAGTCATCGTTTAAGCGCTAATGATAGATATCCTAAAGCCTGCCATTAGAAACTAAAATGTTCAAATGATAAATTTTCAAGATCTGTTACCAATTTCCCGAGTTAATTCTTGTTTGTTTTGTCCAGAGCTTTATAATTCAGGTGATCGATCAACCACTTCAAATAACTTCTTTTATAATTCCAATTCTGTAAATAATTGTACAGTGTTAAAATATACGCCTTGAAGTGCACCAATGATGTCTCATAGATCCATCATTCTAATTGTCTCAATTTGTCACCGTTTTATAATTCCCTGTTCACCCATGCTGTTTAAACGCGAAGGCCGACTCCACTTCTCACAAATAGTTCTTCTTTCTACCTCCTCATTACTCCATGGACCAAATCAATTTTATTCATCGGGTTATTCCATGTTTTCCTCCTTTCGCTTCCTATTAGCCTCTTAGGTGATCTTAAGGTTAGACTAGGGACGTGGGTGGGGGAGACTTCTGCGGAAGACACAACGCTAACATGGCTGGACAAAAGAACTACATGTGTTAGAACGTTCTGAAACGAGCGTCGCGCTACTCATACCGTGGACACAAAGTGCAGCATTCTGTTGATCGCATCAGGGGTGTGTGCGATTATGAGCACAGACACCTCTTGGATAATCAACAATCAAGAGTCACGACATGGTTAAAGTAGACAACGTTGTATTTAATTACCAAGCTCCGTGTCAGAGACGTGTTCCATGCCGTATGTCTATTTCCTCTGTATTGTTGAGGGGAATGTGCCATAGAGATTACTAAGCATGAGTCAAGACTGCATATAAGACAAATACGATGGGATTACTAGAAATTTTCAATTAATTTTAGGTTAGGTAAAGTCTATGCTTTCGAAGATTATTTTAAAAAAGCATGAAGTTTCGTATTTATTTGTATTATTGTGGAAAATCAATTTAGTTTTCTTTTTGGAAAGGGCTCATCGGACGCTTATTGATAACAATACGTACTCATGCGAAATTATAAAAGACCGAGAGAATGTTCTAAACCTGTCACGTATTATGTTCCACAAAATGACTGACAATAAATTCTGATAAACGAATCTAACGTAGGTTGTTTATCGGTAACAAACGTGATTCCAACTGCGCACGATATTTCATTCGAAATTTCCCAAAGGCGATACCTAGAATGATGCGTAAGCTGTGTACAACAGATACTGTTAATGTAATTAGGTGTTACAATAGAATTATCACCATGTACACAGGTCTTCATGCCCTTCATTCACAATATCCAAACACGCAATTCATTTAATTTATGAGATTATTGTAGTTACGGATCACCGATTTTATACACGCGATAAGTATGGATCAACTCATTTCGAATTATCGATAGTATTTTATTGCCCTCAAAGTGAATAAATGGCTGAAATGACAATAAATTATTCAATCTAAATGTTTTTTGCACTATAGTCTACCTTGAGGGGACTTTAGTCATTAAGAGAGTCAACTCAGTGAGCCAACTCTGAAAGCTAAGATATTTCAATTATTATTAATGACAAAAATAACAACTTTAAATTATTAATAGAAGGTAACATGTAGTAGTAATTTATTTGAATCGGAAATGCATCTTTTGTGGGAGATCTTCCTGATTAAGGGGTAGTAAAGAGATAAAAGAAACCAAGCATATGTTTTTTCCCAATTGCATGGACAAAAAGGAAATGAAATGAAGTACTTGATAGAGCCTTTTATTGAATATTTCAAGCTGAAATTGTTTCTGTTGAAGAAGTCTTAAGTCTCTTCAAGTGCATGCTCGTTATATCAAGGATTTATTTGAAATTACGCGATTTAAACGAGCTAATCTTACAACTGAAAGAAGGTTTTGAGATAAAGGGGAAATCTTATCAGCATAACAATTTTAATGCGGATCTTCACACAATTGAAACGCAAGTGTGTTTCTAGTGAGGGAAACTGCTGAATTCGGGAACCACCTATGTATACCGAATACTATTTGCATTAACAAATATTAATCTAGAGAATGAAGTCGAAATCAGGGAGAATTTTCAATTCATCTTTACAAAAACTTGGACAGTGGATTTGGAATAATGATTCAATGATGACATGATTTTACTCTTCCTGGGAAATTAAAGACCAATGGATAATTTTATTTAAGATTAAACAACGTAGAATTTTTCAGAAAAAATTATTTAGATTGTATGGTCATACTGGAAATCGATTTCTCAGTGCTTACATTTTCTCAGGCTTTTCACCTGCCGCTGACCTCCCTTCAGTAAAGTTGAAGAGAGACTTAAGAAATCTCATAACTGAGTTAGAGGTGTGAAATTTCGAGTTTTATTAGGTGACCATGTCTTATCACCCTCTTTTTTCGAAGTGGATTCCACAAAACAAAGATAAATCCTCTTACGGAAAAAATACACTTAGGAAAGATCTAATCTCGAAATATTCGAAACTTGAAGTTGACCAGACTTTTAAAAGTCATCGAAAAAGGTGTTAAGTAAGAAATAAATGGATGAAACGATGTAATTATGAATCGGCGAAGCAGTAGTCAATGGGAATAGCTGCCAAGTTAAAGATACACGATTATTTGGAAACTTTTAAAGGCGTGGGCGTTTGAGAGTACGCGATATTGCTGCCCAACCCCAAGGCCATAATCTCGAACCCAGCGATGATTCGACTTCCCCACCTTTACGACTTAAAGAGGCACTATAGGTTCAAGGGTGATCAATTTCACACAAGAGCTACTGTAGTAAGTTAAAGTGTGACTAAATATTTATCATGTAAGCGAGAAAGATGCGCCTACAATGCATTAAAGTAAATAAACATGACTCAGAGACAAATGTTTTTAGTCTATAATGGGAAGTTCTCATGAGAAGTAGATTACTTAAACATCCAAGTTTTTTTGGAGAAGACTGGGTCAATTTTCAAGATGAATCTTTTTTGGTCAAAAAGGTGACTTCTGTACCTATTCAGCTTTCCGGTTTATGTACAGTTTTGAGACCTATATCAGTTGATATGATTCGACTGCCCTTTTAATAAAATTAAACGTCAGGACGACTCATAGTAGAGAGAAAGAACTAAGGCAGTATATCACTGATTCAAGATATCTTGTTAATCAAGGAAACGCATTATAGAGGCATTTTTATGTTCAGAGAGTGAAACACAGCCGGACTGATGATAGGTAACTGTCAAAACAACTTCGACCCTGCAAAAATTTTGTTAAGGTTGATGAGAGGCTTTGAGACCACTTGAAGGAACTTATTATCTCCAGACAAATGTAATCACTGCGGATCTATTCTCTATTTTAAGACTGTAGGAATTCCTTAATCAAAGCTAGTTAGAAAGTAGATATGATTAATAATTTAACACATAGCTTAGTTATTGCATTTGTCCAAATACACTAACTGCGAGTTTCATTTGCTACTTAAACCACTAAAGCCAATAGACAGAAATTCAGACTCCAATTAAATAGATGTGCATACATTATCCTTGTTAAACACTCTCAGTAAAAATAAAAACGAAAGAATGCGAAACAGGTAGTGAACAAACTCCCGGGAAAGTAGCTTGTAAACAAATAGTGCAGCCATTAATGTTAATTCCATATAAAAGGCAGATGGTTTAACTATCAAGGAAACATAACTGGGCTATTTAATCAAAAAGAAGTAAATTATATTGTAATTTAATTTAGGTCCATACATAATTCCCACGGTGCAGCAGATAAGCCAATAAGATTGAAATAAAGCAACCAATGAAAGTTCTACCAACGAAAATGTATATGAATCGAAATAAAGATTTACCAAGAAAATTTCATCAGATCTAACTTGAGGTGATGTACGCTCTAAACGGCAGTAGGTATGGCGGAGATGTCAGCTTCGAAGTTCTTCATAAGGCCTCCAAAAGAGGTGCGGAGAGCCGGTTCCTAAGTGAACGCGAGAGAAGGGTGAGCCGAAAGTGAATAATCTCGTCACTTAATTTTAATATTCCTAGAATTATATACACATCATTTTACATTATATGCGTTCGAAATTCCCTGGGAATACTATCTATCAATAAGATTAAAGCAAATTTTGCTATCGGTAAATGGATGGAAAAATATAAAATGAGTGCCTGAGATATTTCAGCCTCTTTTCGAAGGGAAACAAATATGGAATTAAGATGCACAATATTTTACAATATGCGGTTTTTGAAAGTTACCCAAAATGTGTATTTAGCTCTGCATCACGAAGTCATATAATTCCCTTATTTGATTTATTAACCATATTCATATTTCATCTTCGATGCTTTAACTTATTAAATGTTTCTTTAAATGCGAAAGGCATTAAAGTGGGGGAATTTTGTTTCAAAATTGGTATAAGTAATAACTGGCAGTAGATATATTATTCTCATTTATATTTACCCATAAAGTGAATGCAAGAATGAAAGAAAATCTTAGAACTCGTAAATAAAATACAACCTCTGAATTTTATTTTCATTCTGTTATATGTCAATCGCAATTTTACTCCTGATAATTACGAAGTAGTGAAGAGCATGCTAGTAAACAAAATCATTTATCTTGATTTTTTCTAAAAGCTATTATTGAGCATTCAATTTAATGACATACCTGAAAATCAACGAAAAAGAATAGGAGTTAGAAATACACGAATGTTTGCCAAATGGCATCGATATGCCGAATTCAACTTTGTTCACAGGCATAAGCGCTTATACGCAAGAAGTATGGGAAATATTTCAAATAATTTAAAATATTGGGATGAATGGAAACATTGAAGCAATGTTAGCGTTTGTTTATATATTTCATATTTAGTTCATTTTATTTGTACATTAGTTAAGAAAATAAATTGGGGTTCTACTTATACTATTTGTTGAACCCGGTGCCGGGTTTGAATTCTGTATCTAGAGTTATAAGTGTACACAATGGAGGATCCTGTCTCAGAAGAGGTATTTTTGTAAATTAATGTTAATTTCATTTTAGACAACTTTTGTTGTTGATGAAGTCACTAATATTGTCAAGGAAAGCATCGAAAACAATGTTGGAAATAGCTCCTACGTTCACACCAAAGTTCCTCAATGGACTTCTACAATTGTTGAACAAATCTTAAACCAATTAACAAAGTTGGGAAAGCCATTCAAATACATTGGTATATGTTAAGTTAATTTTTATAAAATATTTCAGTAACCTGTGTAATAATGCAGAAATGTGGTGCTGGATTGCATACAGCCAGTTCTTGTTACTGGGATAACTCGACTGACGGTAAGTGATTTGAATTCTATAAACTGTAAATTTCTTATGGTAACTTCTATCTTATTCTTGGAGTTATTGTGTGTCTCTTTTAGGAAGTTGTACAGTGAAGTGGGAGAATAAATCGATGTATTTTATTGTCACGGTATTTGGTCTTGCTATATGAGTTTCAAAACCCCTTCTAACGTATTAGCTATTTCGGTTGATTCCTTTTGAGGTCTTTTATCACTATTTGTCAGATGTTCAATGCTCTTGCCCCCTTTTTATGGTTTATCACTATTCTTAAATGAATACACTCTGAAGCCGCTTCCTTCGACGAAAAACCTTCTTATTTTTTATTTGCATAGTACTCTGCCTTGTTCAGAAGATCATTCTCCTTGGTTGAACGCCTATTTTGGTCACGCCAAGGATATAAGTGCAATGACTGTGACATTCTTGTGCACACTCAACAATGCTGCTAATGGGCTCCCACTTTCTATTGCTGAGTAATTCCATTTATCCTATGCGACTGATTACGGAGATTCATTAATTCACGTTCCTGGGTGTTTAGCAAGCATAGTATGCAAAATAGCTCTAAAACGGAGAATGTAAAAAATGAATAATTAAATTGGTGCAATCAAAAATTAAGCCATGGTGAAGCTAATTCCTTTAGGCGAACAGCCTAATTAGGTTAACTTTTCGATCCTAGAGCTAATCCAACACGAAACCACTGCCTATAGTGAATAAATCGTCGAGGAGGTAGATTTGACAAACTTGTGTTACAAAATAATGAATGAAAGGTGGGAGTACTAATTCTGACCGATCTCATACTACTTGTTCATTAAGGAGTAGAAGTATGAGTATGAGAGCAATACATACAGAGTAAACCCAAGAATCAGGATGTGCAGGCATAGCATATTAATACAAAATGTACAGTTCAGCTAGATTTACATAATAGCTACTTCAGCTCATCCGCAGTCTTGCCGTAGTTGTCTCGAATCGAGAGCAATTCTGGATACTCATTTAAGAGCCACTGGAATGTTGAACTTTGTTTTCCGCGGGCTGCCTAATTAATTAAAACAGTAATAAAAAATGCAATTAACTACCGAATGCAAGCAAGTTTGCCCGTCGGCGTCTGGTAGGCCGATTACTTCGACGTCTGCATAAGAACACATAAGCTTGACGATATCTAGGTGGCCCATGAAAGCTGCCCTGTGTAATGGGGTCGATCCGCCATTTCGTGTTGGCACTGAAATATCAGCTCCAAATTTAAGTAGCATAACACATATCTCTCGATTCCCATTCCGAGCAGCGTAGTGCTAGAAAGTTTAGTAAGAGCTCATATATACAACTCACGAGTGCAGTGAAGCCATATTTATCTTGAGCATTAACGTCAGTACCCTGTTCGATCAAGCGGAACAGGCGTTCCTTTTGATTGTTTATAGCACAACCCCAGATCCCTCTTTCAAACTCCATTTCTTGAAGAGATTGGGCAAGTGGATGGCATCCACCATTACAACAATGGTCCATTCTATGAGACAAAGCGGCGCCTAATGTCAACAGCTGATACTTGCTGATGGCCAACGACTTTCAAGTTGACCACTATAAAATAGATAAAAAATAATCAGAAAAAATAGCAAAATGTTAAGTAACATGAATTCCATATTACTCACTTTAGTAAACATCATATTTAAATTGTATGGAAAGTATTATTATTTTTTGACAAAATTTCTATCAAAATATATTTGGCAATATATATTTAGCAAATGAAAGTGAATCTACCAAGTTAATTAAGAATGATGCAAGCGGTAAATTTTACCTACCTTAAGCATTTTATATTATTAAAATCATGCTCAATTATTAACCATTTTACATATGTTGGAAGTAACGAGAATATGTCTAGTGATATTATTGCAATTCAAAGCATAGGGATTCGCTTCCATTCCTTTGCATTTTAATCTACTCTCAATCAATATGAGCATTTTATGAAAAGAATTTAAATAGTACAATAATGTAAAATTATCCCCTTTGCTTTTGTAGTTTCACCAATATTTCCCCGATTGCCCACATAAGCAGTGTAATTTGTTAATAAATAATTGCTCCAATCTGCTATATACACATTTTATCATTCATATTTTTAAAAGCAAACGAAACCCCATTTAGTTAGCATTACATATAATGTAATGTCAGCTTAAATTAATACCGAAAACTTTTATATAAGTAGAAGCTTCATTCTACTCATTTGGTTGTATACCCAAACCCCTCTACATTATGGATGATTTATATATATATATATATATATATATATATATATACAGATTGTTTGAGTAGATGTCTCAATAGGAATAATGAGATATAATGCACGCCTTAGGGCACTTAATTATAATTACTGTGCTAATAGCTGAACCGCCCTTTCAAGGTGCTCTTGATTATAACCCATAATTTCCAATCTTATGGTTCTCAATATCAATAGTCACAAATAGTAGCTTGTTAATATCGGGGGATTCGGCCTTCATTACTCATTTGGCTTTTAGAAGCACAATGACTTACATTAATACGGGTTTACGCTAGCATCAGTTATATTACATGATGCATAAAATGAAATAACTTAACCAGAAGCATTGATGCAATAATTATCTAAATTACAGGCCCGAATTGCAACTTGATATCAACATCAAAGCAAACAGATGTAGTGTTGAAATTGGCGAATGAATTCCGGATTTATGGATACATTTTTGGTCTATTATGGCTTTCCCGCATCTTCGTAACTAACGCACTGCTTATTGCATATAAAAAGACCGAAAGCTAAACGGGAGTCATATATACATATATATGGTATAAGAAATTAAATGTTTTCTGGAAGATCAAATATCTTTTATGAAATTTGTTGGAATCAACTTTGCTTTAATAGACAGATTGATAATAAGAAAGATCATAGATAAATTATACTAGACTTAAACAGATGTGATTTATCAAAAAAGCTTTCTGTCGCATACACATTGTCTAGACTAAACAGAGCTCGAGAAATTTTTTATAGTCAGGGTCCTTTAAAATGTGTGTCCTTTGTATTTCCAACCTACAAAGGAGTTATTTTTAGTTCTCGGGAGAATTTAGGGGAGCTTAAGAGACAGATTAGGTTATCTGATGAAGAATCTTATTTCTGTTGTACATTAGAGACAAATATTGGAATAAAAAAGTTTCAGGATTTTTTAGATCGTGCTCTTTGCTTTAATTTTTCTTGGATTTGTGGGATAGTGAAACATAATGCATTTTTTAAATTAATTATATTTCAAAGTATTTTAAACCCACTGTAATTCCAATTTGACCTTAAGCAAACACTAACGGGAATACTGATTGGCCACGATTGTCATCTTATTTGGTGAAGTGTTTATCAGGGCGACTTTCCGTTGTAAGCCTTACTTTACTTGTTTTGATTAATTAGCTAAGTTTGGAGAAATATTGCGCAAAATTTCATCATATTTTCCATATTTAACATAATTTACACACAATTGTATCTTACAGCACTTAGGCTTTCTTTTGCACATAAGTGGTGCTTTATTGGAACTTCGTAATATATACATATTGTTATATATTGTTTAGATTGAATATGGCAAATCTCAGATCTGCTGTTGCTAAGGTGTCAGAAGCCTGGAAGATTAAAATAGCTCAACTTTCACCCATCAAGAAGGCGATGAATGACTTTACTTTTAAAACTGGGTACTACAACCAAATTGGTCTCCTTTGGCACGATATTATGCCACAAAACGCCATCGCCAAAGAAGCCTTCAGACGTCTTCCGCGCGAAGAACGTGAAGCTCAAGATTTCCGACTTGCTCGTGCTTTCCTTCTTTCAGCCAACAAGACTATTCTTCCCAAGGAAGAATGGACCAAAATGGAGGACGATGTTCCCTATCTGGATCCTTATATTAAAGTTGTAGAGAAAGAAGTTCAAGACAAAGCTGAGTGGGATAATTTTATCGAACCAAGAAGCTATCCTTAGTATGAAGATTTTTACCTCCCGATACTGCGCCTCAGGTTCAAGTCGAATTTGCGGTTTCTTAGTAGCTTATTCGTCATGTCAATTTTCTTCATTTACTAAATAATAGTAAAGCAATTATAACGATTTAATTTCCTGAATTTGTTATTTGTGTACCTACGTATTGTTTTACGGATGTGGGTTATTTCAATGGAATGCACTTTCCTTGTTCTTCACTGAGACTTGTTGCGTAGTCACATGCTTAGAAAGGGGATAAATACAATGCCGAAAGTTTTTCCCACCCTCCTAACTGTTATGGCTGATCAGGATTCACAAGGAAACAGAAGTGATTCTAGCTTTTTTATTGAAAGTGCGAAGACATTTAAATCATGGTAGACTTAGCACCTTTGTCGCAAATTGTTATTGATCCAGATTTGGTTGCAAAATCATCGATTTTTTGGTAAGTGTTTATCTTTAGACTACTAACTGTCGCAGGATTTATTGTGTTGAGAGAGTATTAGCGAATACATTATCGGTTTTTCTAAAGATCATATATTTTATGCACTTTTTATCAGTTATTTATGCTAAGACTGGATTTATTAGTCTGTTTACTGCTCTTGTTTTCATCAACACCAGTGGTAAGAACCCCAATGGTGATGTTTGGGTAGGAACATTTCAATTTTAATTTTTAATTATTATCAAAAATGTGATTTAAATATAGTTTTGAGGCTGTCAATAGAATTTCTGAGCCTCATGAATCTAGAGGCCTGTTTTAAGCATGATTCTTCATGCACACCATAGAAAATCGCTTCCCTCATAATTACCGTGTGAAAACAAATGGTTACTTTTTTGCCTAAGTAGTTAAGTTGAAGTTTGATTTAAGATTGGCAATTGTCACACCAACTATCTATCAGATAGCAATACCAAATCGCATTGAGTTCAGAAAATGGTGCTTCCCAATAAGGGTTAACTAGTGGAGGGGATGAGTTTCTTCTGAAGGTGATATCTTTCAGTCACAATAGAATGAGAGTTTAGTTCCCTTCTTTCTCGAAAGTGGGAAATGAAACTTTGCAGTTTTAGTTGAGTAAATCGTTTTCAACTACCCAGCAATACCAGAATCTGGTAAATGAACCTGATTAAAAGAACCGCCTGAAACTTTACTGCAAAACTCGCATTGAGGAAAAGCGTTGCTTTGGTGAATTTCTCTAAGGAACGAAAAGATACGCTTAAAGATTGCGTTTTAGTCATTTTAACAACTAAGGAGGCCGTTCGAAGGAGACTTAAGAAACTAAAGATAAGGACTTTTAACAATGGTTAATGATCGATCGAACCCAACACAGTGTATTTTCAAAACGTTTTTGAACTCATTATTGACCAATTAGGGACTTTTGCTTTGATCTTTTCCAAGATTTCTAAAATCTGTTTCTTAGCCCTAAACGTGACTCAGGAATTGGAGGCACTCTGATGAAGCGGCGCTGATAAAGTAGGCCTTGATTCAAGTGCAAGTTGTATGAGAATACGCGAAGTGGCGATATTTTAATTTATAACGTTTGCGAGTTTTGGATCTTGACTGGAGAATACTCCCCAGGAAACCTTTCGAGCTTACCGTAAAACAGTCCCAATCTTATATTATCCCAATGTGGATCTTCGATCTCTTGCTTCAGCTAGGATCTGTGGATAATTGACTCTAGGGTGCTTGGGAATTGAATATTATTTATTATCCAATTTAGTAGTAGGAGGGCCAAGTCATGTGCCACAACAAATAGAGGTTCCATAGTTCCACATTTTGAAATGTACGTGGAACTTAATTAGGGTACGCTTTGAATGCTGCTTATATCAATCATGAGAAATCCTACTTTTAAGTACTTTTATGTTGAAACAGATTATAGCTAAAGAATAACGCTTACTTAAAATAAGTATTACAATTAGACATACACCCACGGCTTATTGAAACCTTTGTGGCTCCACTTTACAACTTGTGACAAATACTGTGGCACGCGATATCACCGGTTGAGTGAAGTTCATAAAGTTTTGGTGAAAATTCGCCTGTCAAATGCCTAAATATAGCGAAGGCTTTAAACCAACTTCATATATCATTGTTTATTATTTGCCTGCATGGAATGAGTCCAAATGATTTGGATTGAAATTCATAAGGCCCAGGCATTGAAATGGAAATGGCGTTAAAAGCAAATAATTGTTGGACATATTGAGAAATCAATGCTTTTGACTGTAAATTGACGTTTTAAAAAATCGGAAAAACTCTTAAATCCGAACTGTCTTAACAATGTGAGTGGATTATCATCTTTTAATTTTTTCAGTCTAAGATTAAAATCTACTAATACTCCTGTATTCTAATTGTGTGATTTTGTTTCGTAAGTGATTACAAAAGTGGAAGTACTTGTAGATCTCTGTTAAAGGCAACTGGCATTTGTTCAATCAACGGTCTTACTAACATAGTGGATTGCTACGCTAATAAGTCTTGACTGTACTCAGAAGTGACTATGGCAGATTCGCTCATGTTTGGAAAGACTCCCAGAGCAAAGTTCTAGGAGTAACAAACACATCACAAGTAACACGTTTATTTGGGGTGTGTGTGGTGTGGTGTGCAGACAAGGATCTTAGTCATTATATCAATATTGCGGATTTGATTAACCAAGCGAGGACTAATGAGTATCGGTTGGTTGTGAGCTCACTACGCTCTCTATTGCACTTACTCCATCCGCGAAGTTGCACCCACACCTTCAAGCCTGTCTGGGCGCGCATGAGATGACTTGTCCAGCGGCGACAACGTTGTGTGCTCCACACGAACATATCCACAACCCAACCCACTGATCTTAACTACCTTAAATATAAAGCTAACGAATAGAGCAATGAATAAAACACTAGGCATTCGAAATGCACATTTTTTCTCTTTCCGATTTCTCACCGTTTTGTTTGTGAACTACTTGTTAAAATAAGCTCCATGGGACATAGACATGGGACATTCCCATGTAAGTAGGCACTGTATTCAGTTACTCTTCAGACTTTCAATTTGTACGCCTTAGGTCTGGTATTAAATTGGGTCTAAATTGGGGATTTAGTTAACACAAGAAGATATAATCATCTCATGTGGACAAAGTTATATTTTTTGAACAGAGTACTCAAATTTCAAAAATGTATAGCCCAAATCATTTGCAATGTATGCACGCTATTTTTGTTCCCTACTAAATATCACTAGACCCCAATTAACTTCGTCTGTGAAGAGACACATCATTAATTAAACAACGAAATGCAACGCTTTCCTTATTGTTGATGTCAGGAGGCCAAACCGCAGCCAGAATGGCAAATATTTAGTTCTGAATAACTGTCAAGCTGATAGAAAGGACATACATTCACAGTATGGCAAGAATTAATTATCACGTGACAAGGCCTAATCACTGCAGCTACGAGGCTTCTTGTGTTAAGTTCCTATACACGTATGTTTGCTTGTTCGAAATTTTCTAGAAGCAAACATCTACAGATCAACGTATATCAACCAAAATAAGCCGTCCTAATTGAAGGATAATTGAGAAACTGATTTTCTTAGTTTCAATAAATAGGTTATGAAATATTTATTTATTTCAAATGGCAGGCGTTTTGATGATTTATTTATTTCAAATGGCAGGCGTTTTGATAGATATTATTATTTATTTATTTCAAATGGCAGGCGTTTTGATAGTTATCTATAGCCCTTAGCTGACTTCGAAATTAACAGAGGGGAGGTACATCAAAGTGAGAAAAATTTAGGAGAGACCGAAGAGTGATTTGTAGATGTAAAAGAGACAGACTGTACTGTAGAAGTGGTGGACTATGACACACAGTGGAGTCATGGCAGTTAGAAGTCAGAAGTCAACTGCCAGTTAATAGTCTTTTTTGCCGTATGCGTATACGTTGCCCAGGGTGCAACATGAGGAGGTAAGTCTAACGCACACCCCGGATATGAAAAATAATATAAAATCACTCGACAAAAAATCAATGTTTAACTCGATTCTCGTTGCGGTCTTTCATTTTTAGGGGTTCTAAAACGGAACTATTCTTGTACCGTTGATAATTTCCCAAGAGGTTTCACAAGAATTAAAGTAGATCTCTTGAAAGAAAGCGGTAAAAATCATTTTCCACCTTATTGTCACTATTTCGAATGTTTTTATAACCACGAGAAGATTCAATCTAAACCCTTTAGTAGATCAACGAGGAAATGTCAAGCAAACATTTTGAAATGGGAGTTATGTTCCCGCGTAGACTACAAACATACAACCAAATAGACTGATTCCATTGGGATGAATTGATGCGCGACAACTTACCACTTCGATAACAAAATATCTGACAGTCTCCCTTAAGACCGCCTCGGCATCGATGCGAATTTAACATTTTGAAACGTTACAATTCAAAGTGGAAACTTATCTAACTATAAACAAGGTATGTGGAGGGGATGTTCTTTTCTATTTTCAATAAACCTATGATACTCCCAAAACGATATTAAGTAATTGAAAAGCTCAGGAGTAAAATCGATCCACGAAATTTTCATTCGACATCAAGGCAGACTGTGAGAAAAAAGACGGAGGAGGTGGAAAGAGGGACACACCAAAAGCGATCGAGTAGACCTACGACCTATGAGGTTGAAGTGACGGTCATTTTCTAGTATTTTGTTTGATGAAACTAATACGTCGAGTACCACTGAACGGCAAAACTGGCAGGTTTGTGTGAGCCTTGAACGCTGCAATGACTTCACAACAATTAAAGACAGGGTTCGTGTCAATGTCATTATTATTGCGGATTAAAAATATTTGCAAATAGTTGCTATCAAGAAATGGTACACGAACGCAAGAAGTTTTGGGCAGATTTGTAAGAGGTGGATCTGAACATCGAGGAGGCGCCTCTAATAAGGACTTCAGGTTGACAGGGACTTTATTTTAAATGAATTATGGGTGCATTGGTCCATCCATTTCTCCAAATGAGACTGAATTAAATTGGAAAAATCTCCGAGTTTCTAGTTCAATTCACGAACACGATATCTAAGTCTTATGGGGAGGCGATAGACTTGACTCCAAGTGGTGCATTCTGGGCAATGTAAACCCATACGGCGAAAAGTCTATTAACCGGGAGTTGACTACTGACTTCAAACCCCCATGACCCCAGTGCATGTCCAATTCGATCACTTCCTTAGTCCACATCTTACCTTTTACGCTCTACCCTTGTGTCTGACTGTCTGTCTCTCTCTTTTCATTTGTGAATCACTCTTCTGTTCCCCCTTCTCCACTTTTTGTGACTTTGATGTTCCTTCCCTCTGTGAACCCCGAAGTCAACTAAAGGGCTAATGACAACTATCCCAAAGCCTTTCATTTGATATAAATAAATACCCAAGTCTCATTGCCTATTTAAAGTTGATCAGTGTTGAATTACGTCACTTAGACTAATTACATCATCTCTCGGAAGTGAGTAATTGAAGCCAATGAGGTATCTCAACAGATGATAACAGAAGGGCACCTATGGGACGATCCAATTGCGAGCTATTATTGTTTTCATAACTTCTGGTAAAGTAACTTTTACAATAAATAATAAATTGAATGGAAAGCTTAAACAACAAAGTAAGAGTTAAGAAACTAGAATGGTCTATTTCACTTAAGCTCTAGAATGATAAGACTGTCTGGTTTCTGAAATTTAAATTTAAATTTGTCTCAACTTATATTCCCGTGGCATGGAAAGTGAATTGAAATGATTCCACAGCTATCCATTCTCCACAAAATTTTAATATCGATCATCCAGTGTGGCGAATGGAGTCCATTAAGAGGTGAACCATCTATGGTTTTAAAGTGATCAATTAGCTAACACAATTTTATTCCAATGTCGTCCGCATTGAGTAGAAAACTTCAAGGTCTACACAGATAATGTCTCTGTAAAAGACAAATTTAGGTTGTGGTTGAGGGTTAACTTTTCTTCCCTTTAGTAATTATGAGGAACAGCTTCACAATTTGAGGTGTTCGTTTATAATATTTTTAAAGCATTTGATCGAATGAATCAGATTAATCAGTATTAGTTCTCAGTTGGAAAGGGGGGTTGTGAAGGAGGTCATCTTTGTTGTTCAAGTAAATGAACATTTCTCCGATGGACTTGAATAACGATGTTCCGTTCCTCATACTTTTTTTGGCAAGGTTCACTTTGTTAAATTGGCTGAAGGCTGTAAAATGAAGGTAGCATTTTATGGGCAATCTTGAAAGGAAGATTAAGTCTTTACTTTTTTTGCGAATTCTAGTGACCTCTGTCTGAGCAGGTCACAACTCTCTGTTTATGGCTTCAAAAGAATACAGATGAATTAAAGTGGAATGGCTCGTTTCACTTAAGTATTCTACAAATTTGTGAATATTAAGCTCATGAACGCATTTAAAGACCATAATAAGATAATCTAGAATTGATTTTCTGGTCATTTAGCATTTTGGCATGAATTGTTTTCCTTGTCCCCTAACCTCCCAACTCTAAAGTAACTCGATTCGTATTTCTTTCTTCTCTTTGGACAGTCTTCTAATCCGTGGTTTAACCCCCATTTGTAACGGTTTATTTCGAGGTCACCCCCTATTGGTTAGATAAAAAAAGAAATGCAATATTGCACAATTTTCAAGAATAGCCATGGTGTTAATTTTGACTTCTTATTAGTTAATTAGTTCATCCGTAATTCTGCCCTTAAAGGATTATATTGGCTTGTGGCTAGGAGTTTCTTCTGTTGCCCTGTATTTAGAACAACCACTCTTTTCAAGTACTCATAGGTTGATACTATTTATAAGGTCACAGAACATGCCGTGAAAAACCTACTTAATTTAATTTGATTAGACGTCGTTCTTTATTTTTATGAGGAATAGGTAAACAAAATTCAATTTGATTGAACAGTGACTGAATAATGATCATTCACAATAACTTTCCCCCTCCCCGATATCAAAATCGTAAATGGTATTTTAAGTTGAAAATCACCCTTCAAAAAGTTTCAGACTAAAATAATACTTTATGTCTTCGTACATAAGTAAAGGAAGCAAGTACAGCTCTTTGGAAATGTTTGGGGAAGGACCAAATCCAGAATAAGGTGGGGACCCCGAAGGAATATTTCTTTTTGAGAATTAATGGAGGCCGGAAGAAGTGAGACGGCGAATGATCCAATCTATGCCATTTCCAAGTCCAGTGCCTGCTGCTTTATGGATGCCTTCTCATGGTTATTGAATCTTTGAGAGAGTTGAGTACCTGTGGCGTTTTGATTACCTGCTTCGGAAGAAACCAACATGGTTTGAAAGTTACGATAAAATCGAGTTCTTTGACACTTCCTTCTATAGTGCTTCACAAAAGGGCAACACCCGATTGCATTCAGAAATCCGTCTCGAAATCTGAAATCAATGTTGAAATGTTAGATCTTAAAAGGCTCAATTGTTATAAAATAGTCATAAATTTAACCATGGAAATACCATTAAATCCATTTATCATTCAGTCATTGTCGAGCATTAATCATATTAGCTGACATTTATAACCTCACTTGTGTTCTAAAATTGCCTGCCCATGAACTTAATTTTTGTTTATAATTTCATATCAGCCGGAATTTAAATGTTTGAACTGCCCGTATGACATTCTAAAATGATAAAAGAGTACAAACGGAAATGTTTCGGAAATTCATTAAAAGAACTCGATATTAACTGAGAAAAATTAGTGGTTTAGTTCCAATGGTTGTGTGTTTTAATTAAATTGACTGGCGCCCCCTAATGGCTGTATTTCAAAGTAACCTGCTTTGAGGAACAAAGAAAAATCTTTTCTCATATTCATATTTTAATAAAGTATCGAATATTCCCATCGTGGATTGACCTCCCATTGACATACTGAGCGTTGTGAATTGGGAAAGAGGTTTCGTATCCTTTGAAAGTAAGAGAAGGCGGATGTGGTCCAATACGACTAATGTACTTCAAAATTTATGTAAAATGGTACAAGTTTCTTTTATATAATTAAGAGCGCCGAAACTTGAGGCTCCAAAAGGATCAAATTGAGGAGGCTAAGTCGTTGCTGGTATTAACGTTAGATTAACAAAGCATTTCAAGTTTGAGCAAACATAGTCTAATTTTAAATATCAGTACTTAATAATGTAAATCATATTTATGAAAACCTCAAATTTAATTTATTATTTAATCGATTCAAATCTTTTCCATCAATATTTTTTAATAACTTTTGAGTCCAATGGTTTAGGTGACAGAATGTTAAACCTTAAACGAATTCATTAATTTATATAATAATTTCAAACAATATAAAATTAAACCAATAGTTTATAATTTTACTAAGTCCATCATGAAGCGACCTTTAACTAAAACAGTACATCCATTTTATTTATTTTAATATAATAATTGGACTATTGCTCAATAATTCAAAGTAGCTTGTATTGCAAATCCACTTTCTAAAAATCAAAAATGGCAATATCCGCTGTAATGACAAAGAGTTAAAAAATTTAAAACCCTGGAGAGTAACGACAAATGAGGAACGGTTAAAATCTATTAGTCCTAGGTACACGATAAAATAAGACAATTGAAGATACTTATGATTCATTTGAAGGTAGTCCGATCAACTCACTCAATTAATGTACATGATTCATTGGATCAGCTTATAGATTATCTATTTGAAACCGGTGGTTGATTTGATTATCTCGATAATGGTAGCAGTTAGAATATGAGTTTTGTAAATTAAAAGTGGATTATGTGGCAAAATTGTGCAAAATATCTTTGTGTGGATTGGCTGACAGCGCACCTGTAGCTGGAAGAGCAAACCTTCAGTCATTATTGAAAACTAGGAAGCCTGTTGAGAATTTTTTTATAACATAGATAATATCTCAACACTAATTCTCATGCCAACGCTCCATATGCTTAAAGTCCCTATGTAGTCCTAAATTTGAAGAAATAACCTTCTGGTTTTTCGTTCATTCTCCTATACTTGCAGCCAAAGCATGGACTTACCATTTTGCTTCCATAAATTTAAATTGAATTTTAAATTTAATGTAAATGGTTATCTTGGTGGTGGGGAAGATTTAATTTGTATAAGTGGCACGGTCTTTTCTTGGTGTTTTCTCTTTAAACTCGAAAGGTGTTGGAAGCGTTAATAAATAAAAACAAAAGAGAATTAAATTTCTTATTTACGCGAGTCCATCCTCTACAAAGCCTATTTTGGTGGACTGTTAATCGAGGTAATTTCAAATGGTTAATATGAACAAATTTTCATTATCTTATGTGAACTTTTAGTTAGAATTTCAGGAATTTCCATTTCTTTACTAAAGTAATTAGTAGAATTGTCAAGGGATGCGGTTGATTATCGCATATTATGGATTTATTTAATCTAGAGAATGGTCGAGAAAGTCAGTGCGGAATTTTCGGTCGATAGTTTCTGTTATTTAGTAAGATTTTAGGCCCTTTTTAACAATGGAACGGCAAAAACCCATAGGCACATTTCAATTTGTTATTTGATACATTATTTAGGCCAATATTTCTATCAAGTGTGTCCGATAGGCTTACCTTCACATGGTGCACCCTGGGCAATGCATACTCACAAGACAAAAAAGCCCATAAACTGGCAGTTGACTTCGAACTACCATGACCAGACTGTGTCATTTTTGACCACTTTTCCAGTACTCACCTTACTCTTTTCTCTAAGTTTATGTCCGTCTCTTTTATATTCGTCAATTACTCTTTTGTTCCCACCTCTCGATTTTTTTGTGACTTTGATGCTCCTCCCATCTGTAAAGCCAGAGTTCAACCAAAGGGCTAATTATAACTATCATTAAGCTTGATGTTCGATAGAAATATTTTGATCATTGTACTATCCTTCAAAAAGTTTGATTCAATTTGATTGCCTTGATTAATTCGGACAATCTAATTATTTCATCAGATTGTAACTAATGATGTTGCAGACACAAATGAATATATATATATATATACATATATATATATATATATATAATGTGAATTGATAAGACTAATTGATTGATTAGAATGCATGACACATAATTACTAATTTATACTGAGCAAGAGGGATATGAGAGTAAACCCCTAATTAACAAGAATACACTCTGTACTAAATCTCCTCCATAAAAATACTTTCTATAAGATCGAATTTAATGTAATAAATATTATAGCAATTAAAAAAAGATTAAAAAAACATAAATTTCAAATTATAGAACCATAATTCGTCATTTAACTCGAGTAATTACGGCATGGTAAATAGAACCCTTTCAATGTAACGACCAGGCAACCGGTTTCTCAGACTGCATGAGCTTGACAAAAAATGGAAACTTAAGTAAATGAATTTATTTTATTTGTCATATCATAATTATATACTAATACTAAGTTTAAAAGGAAATAATGTTTAGCCAAAAGAAATGAGAAATAACATTAAAATGCTTCTTCTAATTACATCTATCAGAACGGAAGGAATGCTATCTTGATCTCAGTTCATGAATAGTAAAATGTATTATTCATGACAAAAAATACATTTTTTCGAATTTTCTGTTCTATTCTAACTACCTTAACAAAGAATTTATTGATATAAAATTATTCTAAATTGAAATAATTGTTAATTGTTAAACGAATTAATCAATCAATAAGTTGAGAATTCGATACACGTCGATTAGAATTTTCTGGATCAATTCACTTAAAGAAATTCAATCAATATTTGCATTAAATTTGTACAATTATGACTCAATTAGTCACTCGATTTGTCATTTATGAACCTGCTAAATTAAGGTCATAGCCAAAATTTAGGTTTTAGTTTTGTCCTAAAAATAGTTTATCCGACAAATCTTTTTTGCGTGATAAAATTTTAGAACAGTCTTTATGTTGATTGCATATTTAATACTATTCTTACAGAATTAAGTTTACATTAATTTTTCCCATTCACCACTTGGAACCAATAGAACTTTCCTTTGTCGAAATGGCTTCAGCAGTCTCAATTCCAATATCAAATCCATCTTTAAAGAGCTACTGAGTTGACGTTTATGTTGGGAAAAGGTAATTGGGATAAAGATCTCGAAACAGGAGCAATGACAACAACACCTTTTTAACCCGAGGTTAAAATTGTGAGTACTTCTAAGCAATGCTTTGCACATCTGAAAGCAATATAATACACTTACAATAGGCCATAGTTTCTGATAAATGAGGTCACAATTTTGCAAATGGAAACGCACAACTCCCCCCCCCCCCACCAGCTTTAAATAGATCTTTCGTAACAGAAAGCTTTTTTGCGGTTACTTCATTATTCATAAGCGAGTACAAACACACTTTTAAGACATATATATATATATAAGAGTTAGTAATTGAAAACCCCTCTTGTCTTGGTCATTAAAAACGCTAAGTAATACAAAAGTTAAATGAGCTCTATACACGACGGCCTTAAAGTCAAAATCATGTGTTTATTTGTCAAGTAAAATCAGATGAAGTAAGAATTATGACACCTGTAATTTTTTTCACTTCCTGTCTGAATCGAAATGATTACAAAAAAATGACGGGAAGTTTTATCTACGGTACGTTATTTACTTCTTCTAGCTGTGAAGACTTGGATTGCAATTGCCTCTCTAACTTTATAAAAGTCAATTTTTATTATAGTCGTAATCTTTCAATCCAATTCATCATTAATCTTTATTAAGTACGTTATCCAAAGTGGCTAATGCTCTCGTCAGTAACACTAATGAGCATTATCTATCCTAATGGTGGTTTCTGCAAACAAATGTGGTTGTGACATTTGAAATTCCATTGAGGAACCCTTAAATATTCGATAAGCGACAGAGAATGCTTTTCTAAATGGAATTTTGAATCAAACTTTGAAATAGTGTATTTTTCCATATTAAATTCATTTTCTTACTCATAATATGCATTGCAACTTACCTGCGATTCATGATGCAGTAAACAATTGGATTGTACATGCTATTGCTCATGGCCAGGCCGTAACAGCATATGAATATTATTGGCAAAATTGGGTTATTATCGTCTTTTGTGGCCCGTAGAGAGAGGAAAAAGAGTTGGTAAGGAAGCCAACATATTGCAAAGATCACCATCACAGCTATCAACATTTTCACAACCTATATTGAGTGATGGAAGGAAAAATGTTCAATAAAATGAAAAAAAGCAGTTGCCTTCAAAAATTATAAAGTGATTCAACCAGGACACAAAGGAAGTCTTTAATTGTACTGGCCAATCATTTTTCAGATACACATCTTCGATGTCGTATTTTATTCTCTAATCCAGAAAAAGTTAGCCATTGCCCGAATAAATTGTCTTAACCTCCATTATTATATTAAATTTTATGAAGCTCTCAATTCTGCCTTTGTGACACTGCAAGTTATGTGATTTTGCACAAATCCACATGTCTTGTTTAGACGTGGTTCAAATGGCAATGTCCAAATGTCATTTTAAGATGAATTGACAATAAGATTGTTGTCTATGGAGGAGAAATAAGATAATTCAACCAAGCAAATGAAATTTTCGACAACTGATCAAATTGTCAAGCCGAAAGATTTTCCTTTAAAAAGATTTTAGTTTTAAAACAAATTGTACTTCCTTCAAAACGGAAGTTCTTGATAAGAATTTTTGCATACTACATTTTTTTCCACAGATAATTGATGATATAATATATTTTAAATTTACTTAAAAGCGATAAATTTTTCATGAAAAATTATAGTCAAAAATTTTAAAGCTTAATTTACTTGCAAGTTAGTGAACAATAAATAATTGAAAGCGTATTAGTTAGTGTTTTAAGCTATTAATCACTTAGGCAGCGAGAGGTGCTATTTATTAAAATATACAAATTTAAGTTTCGACAGTTTTATTGCTATGCTTGGCTCTAAATTCCGAACAGCAAGTAATGAGACGAAAATTTAAAATTCTTAGACAACTAAGTTGAAAAAAGACTGGCAAAAATATATAAATTAATTTTAAAATAAATCTGTGAACACTTTGTTGAACCTTTTTAATATCAATATAGACTCAGACTCAGTAATCAACATGGACTTCTAGTGCCCTAATTTCATGTGCATTTCAGAGAAAGATTTTGAAACATCACATATCATAATTTTATTCCCACTTTGGACAGTCAATTTAAGAGTTCGTTTTGCTGAGCAGCATCTGAGCTGAATGGAAGAGAAAAACTCATCAACCGTACTGATATGCTAGCCAGTAGAAAGGAATAAAGCATTTACACAGCGTTACAGTGAACACTTAGCAAGATTCAATTGCAACTAATTTTAACTTTAAGACTCATTTCTTTTAGCTAAGTTTACTTAAGTATCATTTGGCAAAATACTTCATTTTTTAAAGATGCAAATAGATTTTTAAATTTTCCACTGAGGAATAATCAGAGTCAGACATACACATTTCAGATGCGCTGCATATATAAGAGTTTTACAAATCATTTCATAATTCCTAAAATTAAAATTTTACAGTCACCCTTGGTTTACCACTAGCAAAGTAGTATTGATCAGAAAATAGGGCAACTTATTTGGAAACTAATGTTATTAACCACCAAATCATCAGTACATTTTAAGGACAACTATTGAGATAAAATCACTCCGGTTTCTGCATGGTTATTTGTTTAATAAATATATAGCATATAAAGACAAAAGACAAAGTATGAAAATCATGTCCAGAACTTGCGACAGTGATATACAGAAAGATAGATAAAGGCATTTCAATAGTTAAATATACTCAAGTACGGGAAATAGAATTCACTGAATATTTGAGTATTGATTTAAGACTTATCAGGGCTTTCGAAATTAACCAACGGTAAATGAGTGAATTGTATTTTTATCAGATTCATGAATTTTAGAAAGCCAAATTTCTCAAGTCCAATCTCTCTTTCATGGCTAAATTTTTAATTTATGATTTATTTAAGAATTCTAGTAATATCTCGGCTAAATCCACGAATTTGCATCGCAAAATAAATCACTGCACATGAATTAAAAAGCGTGATAACTAAAAGACTGAATTAAAGACGATTTGATTCAAACTACTTTGTCTATTCAATGGAACATAAATTTTTAAGCGGCCCATTAACAGGACAACTGATTTAGATCCACAACAAGAATTAGATTAATGCTCAAAGGGCTACTGATAATGGACCTGCACTCTCAATCGAGATAAATATAGAGGAAAATTTAGAAATCTTTTCAAATATCCGTTTGTTTAATTGTGAAATTTCAAAAAGTGAATTAATTGGTAATAAATATTGTCTACATAATAATGGAACAAAAGTTATAAACTTGGCAGTTTCAATAAACTTGAAAGGAAATATGAATCAAGGAGAAGGAAATGGAGTGTGATGCTCGAATAAATAGTAAATTGAATAAAAGAGCACTTATTGATCCCATTTTATTTGTATCTTGAACTAACCAGGGCTAGCATTAAAATCAGCAAGGTAAGTAACACGGAGAGAGAATATTTGCAAAATTTTCAGGACAAAAAATGTTAAAATTCATATGATTGAAAATACTTATGCAGCCTTAATATTTTACCTCGTTTTAAGTAACATTCAAAAGGGACTTTAAGTTCCCCTTTCATTACAATATTACTAACATTCAAAAGTGGTGAATTTGCCATTTACCATTAAACGACAACCAATATCTTGAAAATTTCACTAAAAGTTTTAATGATAAGACTTTCTAATGGTACCGGTAAGTTAAAATGGACCAATGGAGGGACAGGTACCAAAAGAGATGCTTTTATTCATTCATATTATATATATATATTTATATATTTATATAAAACGACGTGAGAAAATGCAAGCCTAATTCAGTGATAATACCTGAAATCGGACACCAGCAATTCCCGAATCTGAAAAGACGAGGAAAAGAAAGGTTTCTTGGAGTTTGTCTTCCCCCATTATCGGATTTCGCATGGTAGAGTATTTACACAAGGGTTGCTCAAGGTCTAGTTTTAATAATACGTGTAAGTGGCAAGTCCTAGGCTGCCGTGGTGATAGGTTTTGATTTATAACCGTCTGATAAGAACTGCATATATATATATATATGCAGTTCACATTCCAAATATATGTTACCATAATTACAGATTAAGCAAATTCAGATTAATATTCTCCTCTCTAAATCTTTTTGTTTCGATCTATTTTTGCTAAAAAGCACCTTTGAGTAGTCAACCATCTAATTTAAAACTTTAGTCCTTGATTATTCCAATCAAGATATCGTCATCTTACTGTGTTTTGACTGATAGCAGAATTTGTTTTTAAGGACGCTAATAAGCTCAGCTCATAAATACAGGCAAATTTTATTCAAAATAACTTAAATTTTTATAATCCAAGGCTTATTGCTTATGAAATAGTTATATCACCTACTGGATAATAGTAATTAAAATTAATTTAAATAAACAATAACCACACAAGACCAAACGTTCGAATACCAAAGTCGAAAAAAATAATAAATTAAATCAGAATAACTAATAAAATAACAATGTCTTATTATATTCACAAACATCAAATAGGTCAGATCTGTTTGATTACCATTTTTTAAGAACGAGAAAGCACTTTCTTACCTAGCTTAAATTCTTTATGGTTGTGAAGCAACGGATATTTCAGAAGTTACAAATAAAGAAACGTTGACCGATGGGAAAAATTTTTTTCTGTTGTATTTCTCGCATAGATATTTGTGAAACCTCTTATTATTTTTTAGTTTCCAAAGCAATTTTTATCAAACTATGCTTGAAGAAACAATTATATGTAGGATTTTTTTTCTATTAAAAAGCCAAACTTTGCCAAACTTTGCCAACTTTGTGGCCCACCTCACGAGTAATGTTTGTATAATCTTTAAGACTAGAAGGGATCTCGGAACACTGTACACAGCGATTTGGGATAACTCTCAAATACGATGACTAGACTTTGTGACCCAATAAACTCTTCTTTCATGAAATTGACTATCTATATTTTATTCCATGTTACCGTGAAGGTGGTGTATTCTAACAGTGGAATTTGTACCTCAGACGTTTGAACTGATAATTGTTTGTTGATGTAAAATAATTTTCATATGAACTTCGACGTCTAGTCAAGTATAATGCACCTAAGCATAGTGATAAAGTAGACAGAAAGAAAAAGCTAACTTTACTTTACGAATCACTACGAATCTAAGATAAGCATTCTCTAACTCGCAAGAGATAAATTTTTGTGCATCGGTTTTGATTTGTTTGCAAGGATTTTGTTGTGGAAATAAAATAAAGACATAGCAAAATCCTTGTGAAGTCGATTATCTATTTTGAGTTACCCCAAAAAGGCTTAAACTTTCCGAAATGCCCCATATTGCTAATCGTGTAAGACTTTAACGTCATTAGAGCTGAGATTTTCTGCTGCCATGTTTCATAGTAGAATGTTTTGTGTTAAAATGACTACTGAAATCATTGAAGACAAATAGATTTTACTACTATTATGCTGATATAGAATCTCTATGGTAGCACAACTCATAATACTTCATTAAAAAAAACTAAAATAGTTATGAACAAAGAGTGTCCATTTTTTGCATTTGACAGTGGTGATCGAATTTCGCCACGACATGGAATGTCGATACTCAGTTAAAAAATCATTTTGATTAGCAATTGTGTGCATATATTCGGAAGTAATAAATTCAATTTAATAAATTTAGGTACTAGGTTGAAAAGAAACGAACACATTCAATTAAGTAAATTAAAATAGTTTTAAGAACCGTCATTTTGCTCAACATCCATATCCAAACTTTCTCAATTTTTGATTTCATCCTTAGTACATGATTTAGTCAACTTTGACTAGAAAATAACTAAAAAACATCTTTTATTTTTATTCAGGAAATATTGGCACTTTTTTACTATAAATTATTTTAAAATAGAATCTATTTGTTTAGAAGGGCTAATTGCCTAATTATACGCATAACTGGCCTTTTGATTATTTCCATAGGCTGTGAAAAATGAATACACTGAATTTAAAAAATTCCTGCTTAGGCGATTTCCATTAGATTTTGCATAAACAAGTTGCCAATGGTTTCCACAATATACTAACTGAGAAGAATGCTTTCGTTGAGAACTGAATAAACTTCCGTGTTCTTAACAAGAAATTTTAATTAAATAACTATTTCAGTATTTAATTTTTGCATAACTACAAGCAGACTACATACTTAGCCATTTCCAGTTATTTGTTCGCATTGTCATTGATGATATTTAAATTTTTATTATATAATAATCGAACTTATGATTAAGCTAATTTAAAAAAATATAAGCGAAAGAAAACAGAAAATGAAATATTGAAAATCATCCACTCCTATCGCAATCCAAGCAAAATGAAATTGGCTTCTTTTAGTTATGAAATCAATTTATATAAATGATGCTCAATAAGAACAAGAAAGAAAATATTTAAATTTACCCTATTAGTTTTTCTCAAATTAATTTAAACTTTATTAAAAATACCCAGTGATCATTGTCCAAGCATTGATTTATTTTGAATTAATCGAATTTGATAACCAATCTCAAGTTTTCCACTCACGACAACATAAATATGATACATTAAGACATTTTGCCACTCTATCCCCTCAGAGTTGCATTTTTTTCAAAATATGAAATGTTATTAGTTCAGTTAATTGAACCTGCTTTTATACATTTACATATTAAAAAAATCTCAAGCCTTTTTTACGTTCGAATAAAGCAAGAACACTTGTATCACATTCAGAGCACTAATTTCTTTCAATTTTAAATATGAATAATTGTAAGATGTGCATGAATGCCTATGCTCAGTGCGATATACAATTCCAGTATCTCGTTTCTATTCATATTATTTAATTCAAATATGACTAGTAAATTTTGCAGTGAGGAAATTTAAATTATAAAGCAAATATCAGTAGTGGATATACAATTTGAGAACTGCATTGAGTTTGACTTACTCTCCTTTTGGATTGAATACTATCGATTTGAGCTCTTGTAATTTCCCCAAGCCCGCGGTCTGACCACAATTTGACGGTTATTGGAATGTACGTAGCAAACAAGATCATCATTGGTAAAATATACATTAAAATGAAGAGGGCGATATCATATCTGCAAAATAAACAAAATCAAAAAGCAATAGACAAGCTAACTGAATAAGCATTTTTAATGCCTATAGATAGGTGTCTATCGATTTGATTCTCAATTATTACATCGTAAATAACTTAAATTTTATATGAAAAAATTCAATTTTCATTAATCTTTCCAACATTTTGAAATTATAAAAAATTCATTAATTTTAATAATAAATCATTGGAAATATATTTACTTATTAAAAATTTGGATTGACATCAAAGTTGCAAGGATCCTATTTTAAGCCAACTATGATTGGTCCTCTTAAATTTGCATTCAACGAAATTTTCCAAAGCAGCAAAATTAGTTCAGTTCTGAACAAAACCTCCTGTTTAATGGTTGTCGAATAGGTGTTTTGCTTTTAAGTTAATCATTTAAAATTAGACTTGTTTGGTAAATTTTGATCTAAAATAGGAAAAACTATAAAAAAAATAAAGTCAGCTAGAAGAAATTAACTTTACTAACTAATTTAATATCCGAATTTTCTATCGGAATAAAATGATTGCGTGTATAACAACTTAAAGACAGGCAAATTTGATATTTAAAATGTATATTCTTGCCTAAGACACAATTTGACCTATTAAGTGAGCCAAATAAATATTCAAATTTAATTGAGTTCTAGTGGATTGCCATGTGTCAGTGTAGCATTAAGTTACACGCAGTATCTTGACCTGCTAAGCATCATTCACCAGTGCACTGAAATTAAAATAGCTAAACCATTTAAAGCTCTTGATTTAAGTACTTAAATCCCCAGACCCATCTCACATTACTCATTCTCTAAATAAATTCTGCATTTAAGACAAAATGACTCCATGTCATTCTTATTATAAGTTTTATTATTACTTTTAAAATTATCATGCAGATTTTTTAAAGATTTAGTAGGTTTTGATGATTATTGCTTTCTATAAATAGTCTTGTGCGTAATGGAATGGTTGCTGTTTCAATAATTATAATTTTGAAAAAATAATATTTAACTCACTTAATTTCTTTTTGTTGATATTTATCTTTCTCTAATTTTAACAAATTTTTATTTTAAACTCAATAAGAAGTTAAAATTTAAAAAAGATTTCTATTTCTCAATTTGGCTTTAAAGACCTATCCAATTGACTGCATTGAATTTAAACGAAGCAAAACGTCAAAAATATACTTGAGAATGACTTATTATTATTATGAAATTTATACGATGAATTTTTATGAAATTGTATTTTACGCTTTTTTGAAGCAGCATAAATATTAATAAATACAAAAAATATTGCATAGGGTAATAATAGAGAAAATATTTACGAAAAATAATAGTTTGGGAGAATAATTGAAGTACGCAAGCATATTTTCATAATGATGGGCCATAATTACTGAATATTTTTATAGCAAAATGTATCTTATATCTATGATTTGTCATTGGGGACTAATGTAGATTCATTTATTATGCAAATGCGATATCCAAACAGACAGCATTTTGTCCAAACCATCATTACTTCCTATGTACAGGTAGAGTGAATCCTTGAACCCAAATAGACAAATTATCAATAATACAGGCATAAATTTACTTGAATGCATTAAAAATAGCAAAATTGGAATAGAAGTAGATAGAAAAAAAGTCGTAGGTATAAATAAATAGAACGCATTGTCATGGGCATGAAGAGGAACAATCAAATCGGAGTCAGCCATCACAAAACTGACTAATTTTGTAGGCAAGAACATAAATGTAAATTCAGACAAAAAATAAAACTAAATCTTAGAACACTCTTACATAAGGAGATTTGAATTTATTATCTAATTGTGTTTATTTTTTTAAAATCTTCGTATTCCAATATCATGCCATGAATAGAAACGTTATGCATTATCATTATTTATGGTGATGACAATCAATGTCATCTCACTTTAGAGAACTTAAAACTGATAAATGATCTGAACGTTTTAGCCCAAATAAAACACATCAAATTTCATTTTGAAAATGAAACCCTTCATGTAGTCATAATTTCAAAAAATATAAGAAATAATCTCAACTAGTGTTTCCCAGCGACAGATAGTACTTTTGAACTCGAATTTATTAATTCTGATAATTTAAAAAGTTTATATTTTAAATAATGGGTTCATTTGTTTTTAGCAAGAAATTTCGCTCTGGGAGCTATAATTTTTATATCCATGATGTTACATCGCAGATGTTAATTTTATTGTTCAATAATTACGAATGCCTTGAACACATTGTAAGCAGTTTATGTCTCAATTTTAAAATTTTATACAAGTTTGAAATAATAATTATAATTATATTAACAGTTAGTTCCTTGTGTTTGACATATTTTAACTATTCTTGGCCACTTAATAGGTGAAGTAGGTGAGCCGTTTTAAAACTAAAGTCACATATACTGAAAAATGAAGTTTTCTTGGGAAGAAGAGGCAAGTTGCTGATTCCGTCTGTGTAAATGCTAAAAAATATCAAGAAGACAAAATTTTGGTGTAAAACGAATTAATTTGAATGCGTACTGAACCAACTTTTACGGTCAATGAAAAAATTACCTTCTGTTACATCTGAATCTTCGATTAAGTTTTATCCAGTGTAATAAATATTAATACTGAATGTACTAATTTCACTGCCAAATACGTAACTTTTATTAAGAATTAATGGGCTAAATAAATATGAGGGTCTCCAGAATATGTAAATTTTTTCCAATAAAATAATAATGAATTGATGCTAGAAAAAGTATTGGAGCTAAGTTTTTATATAACACAATCTGCGATCATGGATATTATGTAAAATTTCACTCAATAAAAAAGCCGAAATATATCATTTTATCTTGTAGAGAGTGATAACGTTTTTTTCATGACTAAAATCATATGTTCATTTTTGACTTCTTCAAAATTGCAAATATTAATGAGAGCATCCAGCGTTTTAATGCTTCCCTAATCTGAAACATTAATATGATATTGTTATGTTATAACAGTGCAGAAAAGCATTGTTAATCAAGAGTTTTGCTGGCAAAACTAGGACATTGTTTCAAGATAATGTTAGATACTTAACACCCGACATACTTCCCGCAATCTAGGCGTCGTTTGTTAAATACCGCTGTCATAACATTTTATGTGAAACGGAGCCAAATAGCTAATTATTTTATACCTAGACGGCATATTTTATGAGAAAATCACTTCATCTATCTTGAGGTTTTGGTGCAGTCAATCGGGATCCCAGGCGAGACGATATTTTTATAGATGCATTTGAAATCATGAAAGAGTTTCTACAATGGATTCTGAAGGTAATAGACGTCTGAGCTTCATTTTTTAAAAGTTTTTCAATGTCATATCTACTTGAAAAACAATGGAGTCGAAAATTAGATATCGTGGTTATTTTCACTTCAAAATTCACCATGAGAAAGTAAATCGTAAGTGTATGTCTCCTTTAGAAATTACAAATTGCCTTTTCTCACCGCATCTAATAAGAATAATAGACGATCTAAACAAATTTTATGATAATAAATTAAAATGAAATTTTTTAGTAATTTACTTTACTCCCTAAACTTTTTAGTTGCAACTAGCGGAAAATTATGAGCTTTCAGTCTTCATATGGTATTGCATTGTGAAAATTCATTTACAGTATAGGTGACTAATAAAATATACTGCTTAAAATTATTTCACGTGCAGTTCAATCCAGATACTTATCTGGCAGTCATTTAGAGTTTATTGTTAGAGTAAGATAAACGAGTAGATTTCACTATTTACAACTTTTAAATAATCGTTCAAAACACTAAGATTTTAACAATTCATTTGTTGAAATGGCGGTAAATGCTTGGAGGGTAACGGACACAACTGGGTTTAAGTTTGATGTCATTAATTGTGGCAATTTTTTGCAAATAAATTACAGCGGCGTTTACTGGCTTGAGCTAAAAATCAGTGATCAGGACTGAGTGGAAAGTATAAAACTTAGTATAATTACAGTTTCAAGTTTAATGAGTACAATGAGGTTAATAAAACACTACATTAGTGATATAAAACTTGCGATTTAAATGGAAAACATAATTTTTGACTGCTTTAGTTCATTATATATATAAAGTTCATTTAATTACAGTCCTCTCGAAAACTTTGCATAAAACCTCATTCATCTAACGGTTATATGAACTACTCTAGCCAATATAACAAAAAATCTTCATAAAAATATGTATATTGAAATTTCCATTTATGTTACTGTCTTAAACCAACCGTAATATGACCTTATACTTTTTGTTTCGTCAAAATTTGACCGCCATTTATTGCTCGCAATTAAATAATTCTTAAAAATTCGTTGAATTGAACCAACTCAATTTCGTAAATGAGTGTAATTTTCATTGAGCAGATTGAAAGCCATGATGTGATTTTCAGTTGACAAAATGAGTTTTCAACGGCTTAGCTTAATTATTAGATGAATATCAAAATTTATTTTATTAGTAAAGGTCGAACCATAATTTAAGGAGTTGATGTCTTGAAATTTATTTGTCACAACGCTTTTAACCAATTAAATTTTTTCGGAAACTTTTAACAAATATATATTCACTTTTAAATTTGAATTATAATGACTTCTGCAACTTTTAAAGTACACAATTTATTAATTGTATTTTTTAGACGAAATGTTCAATTTAATGGGTTCATACAAAGTCATTTGATAACAATAGCTCTTTTCTGCAAGTTAGAAAAGAAAAAAAGGTGTGAGAAGAAATATTAATAATAGAATCATGAGGAGAATGCCAATTTTAGATGAATACTGCATTTTCAAGCTTCAATAAATAAAGTTATAAGGAAAGCATCTGGGATTAGATGAAAGACGAACTTACGCGAGACCCGATTCATCAGTCCAATTCAGAATACAACTGAGTTGATAATCTGGTTCATCTGTGGAGTTCAAGTGCTGAGTCGATGTCGTTGTACTGTTTTCATAAGACGAACACGGTGTATGCACTTCAATATGTGATGCAATTAAGGCGGGAAGGCCTATCAAAAAAGACACGACCCAGATGCAGCCAATTATGCATAAAATTGTGGAGGGTTTTGACCGTGGTCTCAGTGGATACTTGATTGCAATGTACCTAAAGGCAGTAGAACACAAATGTAATAAAGTGGAAGGTATTAGCAAACAAGCACAACCAACTCCTTTAGCCATGCGTATTTACACACTTTGCTTTACCTCTTCTGGAATGGTCAGCCACTTTTCTCTTTTTGTGCTAACATTAACATTGTAGTGTCTATTGCGTGGTTGCGTGAAAAATGAATAAATGTTTTGCGTTAGCACCCTGTAGTGTCTATTGTGTGGTTGCACTAAACATAGCGTGCTTTTTCCGATATAACAGGCAATTAATTGAAATTAAGTGAGCACAATTTAAGAAATATTTAATTTACCTTGGCGGTTTTGGTTAACATGACTCGTCTTCAATAAATTTATTAATCAACAGAACATTTTCAATTTTACTAAAAAGGATGAGCTTGCTTGGGTATATATGAATGTACGCACCACAAATGCATGACTAAATAATTTTAATTTCATTTGCATAATTATACATATCGATGGCATCTGTTACTTAATTCACAAAACAGGGACCTGTTGAAGGAGGGAAAAGATCGGCATTTTGGATCAAATTTCCCTCCTGCATTGTTAGATGCAAAGGAGGACAATCGAGAGAGCTAACATGAAGTTACTATTATGACAATTAATTATGATAAAACAAATTAAATCTGTGAAATAGTAAATTGCTGACTCAAAAGTTTTGAATGTCGATAGGTTGTGAGAAAATTCTGCTAATGGAAATGTTTATCACTGACATTGGGTTAACTAGTTCTCGGGCGCAAAGATAGATGCTTCAAGTATCTAAGTTTTAATTGCCTTCGTCCTGAATATGTATATATCAAAATAATTCCATTCTCACCTTCAAGGATAAGAGATCAAAAATAAAATATCACTATCACAAAATTTTTCTTAAGAATTTCACCATCTTTCCAACTGTATCGTAAGAATTCAAATAAAGATGACGAAAACTCGAACGAACCAAAATGAGTTACAAATACAAATACAAATAATCTTTCAGACAGGTCAAGCAAGCATAGTTATGAAGTTTTAGAAAAAAAAACATATTGGCTTCTAAAGTATCTCAGATTAATCTGAGATACACAATTTTTATCAGTTTTGATAATTTGCTATATTTTAGAAAGATTAACTTTTCAAACATTATTTTACTGAGGATTAGGATCATTCAAGCTCAACGTAATATTTCTCATCTTTTGCCTTCATTTACTTAATTATGATTAAGTATTTTCTTGAGAGAATTTTTCATATAAAGCTCTACTAACTTACGTTGTTTTATCATTTCACTTTCTCATGTTAAAAGTCAAAAGTACCATTTACTTCATCAATAAGTGGACAAAAATTGAATCGGAATGTCAAGGTCACCCATCAAGATTGAAAAAAACTAATCACAATGCACTATAATCCCTTGACAAGTATTTTCTGCAAGTCAAGGAATGAAGTACTAAGTTTGAATTTTCATAAGTCAACTACCCATTCAATGCGCATTGAGAGTTTAAATAAGACTATTTGTCTGTTTACTTCCACCTTTTTCAAAGCAACTGATGATAATGTCATATACCATTACAATAATATCACCGAAAACTGAAGTTGCCCAGTGCTAATAATCTAAGCTTTTAGAAGTTATTGAGTATTTTCTTTGTTATGGGCGGGAAAATTCAATAAGAAGTGTATTTGCTTTTTAATAAAATGTTAGAGACTTACAATATGCGGCTTTTAGGGCTTAAATATAATTCACAAATCTTATTTTAAGACACAAATCAAGGCATTTCCCATGTAATGAATAAGTAGTGACATAAATTGCTTTAAGCAATTAGTATGTAGAAAAGTTAATCAAATGAAGCATGCTTAACTTCCATGTGTTTTATTACCAATAATGAGTATACTATGCATTTTATTCCTTATTTCGTGATTGGCTGATTTATTAAATAAATGAGAAAAGTTAAAAAGCAATGCACTCTAACCGTTGCACTCTGCCGATAAAATGCTGCAAAAAATATTAAAAAAGATAATCATTTTGAATTTACCTATCAGCTGTTAGGCCGGTGAAGGTAAGAACACTCAGTGCAATGCTGAAAGCTGTGAAGAATTGGGAGAACCGACAGTAAGCTAATCCAAATGGCCAGTCATTTGCGATATTTACATAAACGTTTGGAATAATCTGAAACACGGAAAGCATATCTCCAAGCGAAAGGTTCACAAGGAAATAATTCGTGACTGTTCGCATACGTTTAGTTGTAAGCACAATCCACACAACTAATCCATTTCCAAAGAGGATAAGTATTGACATGAACGTAAATATTACAATTTTACTGATGCAGTCGGCAAGGGAAGTGGGAGGGGGAGGAGAACAACTGAAATTAGAAGAATATTCCGTACCCTCCATTGTGAAAAGTGCGATTGAATTTATGAAGATTGTGCTTACTAGATAGTCGATTCCCAGGGGCTAATCCTATTGGTTAGCGTTCGGACCAATGATTAACATTCAGAAAAACATAGCTAATGACCGTGAACCATTCTCAGACAACTCTCTTCGACCAGTTTAATTTTAAAAAATGTGAAATTTGACTCTAAATTTGCAAAATCTGTGCAGCTTATGTAATATAATTGAAGCAATTACTTAAATTTAATTTTTACCTTAAGACGATAAAAGGATGGCAGAAAAATCTCATTAATATTTGATGCCCTACTACATTATTTTAATAAATTTATTATTGTTAGCCGAATTTAGATTGCTTTTAAACAATGAAGTATTGATCAAATTTTTGTCAAGTGTGATAGGCACAGTCTCAAGGTCTCTGTGGCAATGAAAGTGCTAATGCTGCCCTGTACCAAATGAATTATTTCAAGAATATACAAGTAATCGATGAAATGGCAATGGGCAACACAATCACAGGTGACTTGAAATGGAAGACTTCAAAGTTCCATTCAATTCGCTCGAAAGATTCGAAAATAGGTAGATTAGAGAGACCTTTGCACGAAATGAAATCTAAACATTATCATACTTTCTTTAGTTTTTTTCTTTACAGGAAAATAAAATTCGCTATAGTTGACCATCATGTAGCCTCCATTCCGAGAAATTCAAACATTGCGTTTACCTGATTAAATAAGACGATAATTTAAGGGAAGATGAACCAGAAGCACGTGGCTGGAACTCGCAAATGCCAATGCTAAAGTCCCTTTTAAACAAAATTCCCATGAAAGTGCCTAGCGTAGTTGTTATACATTCCGTTATGGGAGATAATAAACACAAAATTAATAATTTAAATCTTAAAACCGTAGCTTAAAATTATTGTGCCTTTCCAACTTTTTGAGGAAAACGAATTGATATGACAACAGGTTAGACAAGTAGTTAAGGCAAATCAAGAGGGGAGGGAGGGGGGGGGGAGGGAAAGATTGGAATTAAATTTTGTAAAGTGAACCGCATGAACGCAAATGCACAATTTACTGAACTTCGTCTAGTTGTTGTTTTAGCGTTGTTTTCTGCATCCTTTTAATTAACACCACTTTTTCATTTGTCGGAATTGTCGCTAAGCAAGTTCACATGATTCTAAAACCCTAAAGTGGTAAAACTTTTGCCATTATTGTTGTTAACAGTAATAATTGAACATTAGCAACTTTTGTGTTCACCTTCGAATAGGAAAGTATTTAGAAACTGAAAACAGAAATGACTGTGCACCATATTTAGTGAAGCTTTGATTGAAGCAAAGAATGAATGATGGAATCAAGTTTGAGTGCCCTGAACAATGTCAGAAGTTCAAGAATCTGCCTCAACGCTAAGAAGGATATTTTCATTCAGTGTAAAGCCCAGGTTTGTCAAACTAGTAAATAGTGGGATACTTTTGTTTCGTAAGAGCTTAAAACGGTTTAAATAGGATAAATCTCTGAAAAATTTGAAGGTAACTGAGTATACCAGTCCGCATATATGAGTGGGCGCAGAAATGCATTTGTAAAGTGAAAAGTTAATGATTTAGAGGGAGGAAACTGCATCCAGTCAGAGTGGCCAAATACTGGTATTCATGAATCAAAGGAGAGTGAGTTGCACCTAAGTTGAGATGGGAATATTTTTTGTCAAACGAAAACCACTTTTCTCTCTATCGTGCTTATTTTGTTCATTTGTCGAGATTCCAAGGGTTGGACAGACGTTGCAATCACGTATTTAGTCCACACAAGTAGTTACAGATTCTTAGCCCCAAATATTGCCTTAGAAATCCATTCTTGTCTTACATTCATTCATTAAATCCTCTGAAGAAATCCATTTAATTCGTTATCAATACTCTCTCACAATCTCGTTGTTGCATGGCTTCACCCAAATCCATACCCTGCCTTTCTTTCTATATTGACGGTTAATAGAAGGCATAACTTGAGGAATAGAAGGAGGCAAATCTGGCATCTTTATTTTCCATACTTCTGCTAAATCTGTAATTGTTAGCCTTGAATCCTCCAAGGTTATGTATTGCATGAAGTTTGATTCAAACATGAAGGGAATAGAGAATAAGTAACCTAACAATTCATTTTAATTATCAACTTTTTGGGAATAATTAAAAGACATAACCAATTCACTCTAATAGTGCAAATGCCACAAGTATGGAAGTTTGCTCTTACTAACGACGTAATACTGCATTTAATCATTCAAACGTTTTTTTCGATTTTTTGTTTAGAAAATGGAAGGTAATCGAGATGGCTGTGGTGCCTCAAATCTGAAATTAACCAGACACTTGGTATACAAAATGTTGTGTTTTGGAGATAGAGGAATTTAATATTTTTTTACATATAAGCGAAAATTACTTGTGAGATGGTTAGAATTTTCTCAAGTGTGCGTGAGACGAGAAGTCACGCATGACAAGGATTACATTATTGTCCTCAATGCGTTGACAAGTTGTGCGCAGTAATTATAAAATCTTCTAAATGCTACTAATTAAATGAATTTATTTCAGCTGGATATTGAATATGGCGTGGATAAAAGTAATTAAGCCCATCACGAACACAGAGTAAAATTGAGAAAGGGGATTAAGCGGCAGAAAAATATTATTGATTAATTGAATCAATGCTCTTCCTAATTTGCTCACACATTTTGTTTGGGTAAGTTTTTAAAACAAACTTTTGTTTTTGATTTAAAAGTGGGATCCTAATATATTTATTTAATTATTAATCTCCTTGTAATTTAAATTGTCTGCTCTTAATATTTCGATATAAGATTAAGATATCCGCTGAAAAATACACATGTTTCTAACAACATTTTAACCATTAGAAATAAATAATACACCTGACAAAGTACCTACCAAGTACGGTTAAAAAGTTTTTTTTTAAAATTATATTTAATTTCTAGCATTAAGACTTAAAATAACTTTTTAATAAAAGCAAGTTTTCGTAGGTGCATCAATGAAAGCCCAACAATTTTAACCTCTAAAGATGTTAAAATATATAAATCATGAATCGCAATGATGAAAATAATCATTCAATGAAATGCACCGCTTAACAAGCCCTGAATAGCGTGCAAATCAGCTTATCAAGAATAATAATGAAAATACGTGTTTGAGCAAGATGAATAACCCTCTTTATAAGCAAATGGTCTCTTGAATGACATCAGAAATAAAACTTTCAAATTATTTCCCTATTGCATGTTTCAGCATGAGATGAAATCTTTATTTTCAATTATCAAACAAATTGTAACTAATTTGAGCAACATGAAATAATTGTACTTTATTTCCGTGAAAAAGTTTCTAAAAAACGTCTGAAATTGTCTTTTGAAATAAATAAAAGAGGAACCGCAGTTTCAATAATTCAAATAAAGCCCAAGCTAGTTTGTTTGATAGATTGATAATGGTGATTTTATCTTAATTTTTTGTTGGGCGTTTGACATTTTGTAAATAGATCAGATAAACATAAAAGCGATGTCACATAACGGGGAATGAAATTAATCAAATTAAATAAATTATCCTCTTTCAAAATGAAGTTAAAAATGTTTTTTCTGTAGTTCTATGTCAGCATTAATAAAATTTTCAACTTAATCTCCTAACTATTTTCTATTTTGAGTTGGCCGTGCTTTAGTTTCTGATCCAAAATCTTTGTTTATTTAAATTACCTCCATTCTCCATCACTGCACATTTACATCTCACATTCTTTGCTCATTCGATCAGCTTTTCTCTGCTCCTGCGATATTTAAAACCACATAAAGATCACCTAATCACCACTGGCCACCAGACTCATAAAATTGATCAGGTTCGATTTCTCTTGCTGGTAATAAATGTTCTTTCTCCCATTCTCTTTTTGTACTGAAGGTGATGGACGATTAAAGGAAGATTCCATCTTACAGAAGGGTAGTCATTATTCAACCGCAAATATCTCTACCTAAATACTGGTTGGTCTACGGTCTCGAAGTTTCTTTATCTCGAAATTTGCAAGACGTGATATCAGTATTTATTCGACAACAAATCAAAGAGTAGCATATCAAATTTAACCGCCCTTTACCATCGTCTAAGCAATGTTGTTCATACTATGAGTTACAAAGCAGCCAAACAGTAATATTACTTTCTTAACTCATTAACAGTCTCTTTCAAAATAGACTCCATTGGTACTAAACTCGTAACAGAAAGCCCTATTGTCTTTTGAAACATGTTTAATTTGTATGTAGCCTCCGCTCGATACCACCAAAACTCATCACGTCGGCGGCATCAGTCTGCTGTGAGACACGCGTGAGTGCGGTTGGGTACATTTTTCCAAAAAAATTAATCGGGCGTTAAATTGGGGAACGGTATTGCAGGGTATAGTGGGGTGGACCCAATACTTTTACCAAGTATAGAGCTGTACAGAAGCAAAGAAAGGAGAGGCAAGTGATGCTTTAATGAAGAACAATAGAAGGAAAAGTGGGTTAGAGGGAAAAATTAGGTGTGATGGCAAATGGCCGCTACTGAGTGGAGATAAAAATAGAGGCCAGATGAGAGATTTGTTCATAGAAATTTGGTGAAAGAATTAGGAGTTGGGAGGATGGAATTGAAGTGGGATTTTAGGGTATATTTAGCAAGGGTGCCTTGTGATATGAGGTTGATAAGGGATCATTATAACAAACCACAGTTTAGGGCTCTTCTTGCTGCTGAGGATTCTTTCAAGTTTATGGCCAGAAAACGAGGTTCCATTTATCGAGCATTCTGTTTAAACATAAACAGAGTAATGGTCATCAACTCCAAAATGACAATTTTAGTTATTTTTAATTAACAATATTTAAATTCCTATTCTTAACAAAATTGACAATGTTAAATGAATCCTTACTTATTTAGCTAATTTGCTATCTAATACTTAATTAAAATTTTACTGAATTGTCAAATACAGATTTAACACCGCATCCACTGCTGTTTTGTTTCAGCCAAATGTTTGCACAAAAAACTTAAAGTTTTCAGCAATGTTTACCATCAGTTCTTAACATTAAATTTGAATTATGGCACTTTCTTCCATTCAAACCTATTTTTATCATTTCTCATGGCAACGCAAGTAGTTTTTTGCAAATTTATTTATGAGACAATTAAAAGTTGAAACTATTTCAATAAGGATAAAATTCCAACTTACCCTTTTAATTAACACAAATCAACTGCAGTTGGAAAGTGTTAAGATGCACTTCATTAATCTTGCAAATTTTGTTATTCTCTTCAATTGTTTGATTTTCATCTGCAAAAAACGTTTTCATTTGTGATTGCTGAATTAAATTGCCGTTTTTATCTCAGTTGGTGAATTAATGTGACCTTATGGCATATTTTGGTCACCTTTGTTGCCGATGATCTTGAATTCAAGGTTTCTATTGCTGCAATTTTCGCTATCATTTACATTAACCAAAGCGTAAATGTATGGGGCTCTACTTGATTAATGAAAATCAAATTCGTCATCGACTTAAACAGTTTCTATGTCCTTAAGTCGTGATTGGGCAAACCACTATTATCAAAGCGCTCACCTTAAATTGCTGTTCTTTTGCAGGATTTAAAGAAAAGGAAAATATTTTAATTAGGAAATGAGGAAATCATAGCACATCGTTAGACTTCACTGTAAATGTCTTCTTTCTTTGCCTACCAAACAACAATTCTTCATAAAGCGAGAGAGAGAGAGAGAGGAAAAGGAGCACGATTTTTATTGTTGAATATATTAAATTTCATGAAAAAACAATTTTATTCTATAATGACAAAGTATCTGAACAAATACGAGGCAAAACTAATTGATCTAGATCCATTTACCAGGGCTTGCGTAATACGCCAAGCAAATGCAAAAAGTATAAAATGACAATTGAGTAGTCCAGTCAATCGCATAATAATAGAAGAATTTAATGTTGATACTTATGAAGTATTTTGCTGCACTTAGAAAGCACACACCATCATTTGTCATATTTTCTCCCAAAATGTGTTCGTGCAATATTGTTGGGAAAATGGGTCACCGAATGTGCATTATTTAGAGGGTTCCACGGAGTTGAAGGCTGGGAAGTATCAAATTGTTATTAGTAACGGGTACCAAATGCTTAAAAAATAATGGAAAGAAACAATTATATGTGTTGCAAGTAAATGTCAGCTTGTCGGTGTATTCACCCACGAGGGTTTTATCGTTTTACCGAATTAAGTGGGGCCTTAGGAGTGAATGGGGAAATGCCCTTATGTGCACAGATGGGTTAAATCAAATTTCATTATAAACAAACGGATGGGCTGAAATCTTTGCTTTACTGAACTGTAACACGAAATCTTTGAACATTTTTTTGCCGGTGGAAGAAGCAGGAAATGAATTTTGTGCACGAAAACCAACATGCAAATTGGTTTGGAGTTTTGCATGCAGTGAAATTCTCTTGAAGTTCCTACACCTTCGACCTTACACTCCTAATTTCATGGTATAATTTAAACCTTCAAGTAAATATTTTAAAAATCACTTAAATATTTCATTACTTAGACCTAACATAATTTGTAAATTTATGAATTTTCCATTTGATTTTGGCATAAAATACATTGATCTAGACAATAGTATTTCAAATATGGCCTATCCTTATAAAGAAAGTTATTGTATTTAACCAAATTAATCTTAATCATGCTGTATTTTTCTTCATAGTTCACATTAGAATGTAATGAGCAATTTTACCCAAAAGCTTTTAATTGATTATTCCTTATCAGGTATTAGCAAAATTTATACATCTTCATTAATAAAGCCAAACATTGAGACAATTTAAAATTAATATTGAGTCTTGCATTTCGGGGAAGCTAATTGGTCCATGTTACACCTTTTTCATATCACTATTCAATGTGAAAGATGATTGACATTATCCATGGAAATAGGCTGTATGAAATGTCATTAAAGTGGTACATTATAAGTTGAAGAGCAGTAGCTTACTAGAGGATCAAATTGTCCTAAAGTATGACCTTCACATTCAGGTTTCAAAAAATTATTGGTCAACTTCTGTCCCGCGAATCACTTTCTAACGTTTCAAAGACAATACTTACGAAAATCATCTTAGAATTTCAGCTTACTTTACATTGATGGTGAGTTAATACCATTTTCTCGGGCAAGATTATTAATAGAATATGGGAACCCTTCAACCAACTTTACTCTACAAGTTTCGCCTACATTGTGAAAAAGCATTGAGGTTAACTTTTACTAGCTTGACAATAAGTGTGTTAGTTCTTGGGAAGCTTTGCCATAGACATAACCTTTAACTTATATTTCAACAACCAGAAGACTGTCCAAAAAGGGCTGGGAAGTGATTTGCTACATTGCGAGTAGAACTAAGTGATCACTGCAGTGACGAAATCGTTATTAGCAGTCTCACTTACGCCTCATTGCAAAAAATCATTCATTTTACCTTTTTTTCAACAATTTTGGCTTATCGTTTATCAATGACACGATAATAAAATGCGATGTTCGTTAATTCTAATTTTGCCTTGCTTTACGGTACTATTCCATTTGCAATGCCAAGATTGTCAAAATTACACCGAGCCCTCGAGTACTTAATTCTGTGTTTTTTTGTAACCTTAGATATCACTTTATCTATTTATGTGTTAAATTTAGATAGATGTTTAGGTTTTTCTTCAGTTAAATTCTATCATTCAAGTAAATAATCGATTGAATTGTCCCTACTATCGAAACAAAAACATCATAGGGAACAAAGACATAGAGGCAATTTTATGGATTCTAAAATTATGATAAACTGACAGACGACAGCAAAAGCACCTGAAGATGATAGGAAATCGATTCGTCTATAATTGGGTTAATATATCGTTTTCTTCTCTAAATATGGCACTAAGGAAGATAGTAATGCAATTAGGAATAAAGAAAAGATGCTTAAGCCTTTCTACAACAATACATTAAGTAACGGTGAAAAAATGGTTAGTAACGTCAATTAAGATTAATTGAGAGAGGAGAATTCCATAATTAAATTCCCTTAGAGAATAAAATGTAAAAGACTCTTAGTACTCTTGAATGTATATTTTCTGTACCCTTTGCAAACTGTATTTTGAATCAGGTTTTATTTTGGAACAATTTAATTTTGAAATATTATCTTGGAGTATTTTATTTAAATTAGTAGATCATAGGAAATGTATATCGTAGAGGGCATAAATTTGACAGCCTTGGCAATCACGTCAGGGTCACCAATTTGTAGCGGATTGCTACCTTAGTAAAGCCTGACTGACTCAGAAATCTCTATGGCAAATTCTCCAACATCTAGCTAGACTCCCAGAACCAGCTAAGCTATAGCCCAGCTATAAAGGAAACAGACATGTAGCACGGAGCACGTTTATTCAATACGTATATCACGGATAAAGTGTTTACAGGAAGGAAACCAGTCATACAACATGGCGGATTTGATAAAACAAATGAGGGTCATCGAGCTGCTATTGGCTGCGTGCTCTTGTCCTCAATCAGTACGCGAAGTTGTACGGCCGCACCTCAAGCCTATGTGTACACGCATGCGATGACGTGTCCCACAGCCTCATTAGGAACACCAAAAGTGGTTGATAACGACTTTATTCGAGTCAAGGTCCGAGTGGTTGAGAGGAAAAGGTAGGATTGGTATAGTCGTCGAAATCTGAACTGATCTTGCTGTTGTAATAATATACAGGGGTTAGCAATTTCATGCAGGCAAGTGAATTCTTCTTAAGTCCCCCTTAACAAAAATCCTGTAGCATCATGCCATACCTGAAGGAGAGCACAAACCTAAAGTCTATGATAATTTGAAACCAATCATTCCACTTAACTCGAAGAGTGCT
>UZAE01000061.1:0-44097 GCA_900617975.1 Rodentolepis nana | reverse complement strand
ATTTAAACAACTAATAAGCCATAAGAATGGTGGGCATGACCTAAGGAACCTAAAGACTAAACCCTTAAAAACGAATTTCGAAACACGGGGTGTGTGATAGGATTACCTCCACGTGGTGCACCCTGGGCAACGTATACTCATACGGCAAAAAAGTCTATTAACCGGCAGTTGACTTCTGACTTCAAACTACCATGACCCACCCCACTGTATTTCATATTCTACCACTTCCACAGTACTCATCTTATCTTTTCTCTGCCTTTGTGTCTGTCTGTCTGCCCCTTGTACATCTGTGAATCACTCTTCTGTTCCCCACCACTCGACTTTTTGTCACTTTGATGTTTCTCCTCCTCTCTGTTAAGCCCCAAAGTCAGCTCCAGGGCTAATGATAACTATCAAAACGCCTGCCATTTGAAATAAATAAAAAAATAAATTTCGAAACATTAGGATACTGCACACTGTAATGTAAGAGATAGAATGTAGGATTATTCCCGAAACATTATTGCATATTTTTCCTCGACTTCTCCTCCCCCAGATTGCTTGCTTCTCCGCATTTACGTCTTTTCCCGGGTGCTTGCTACTCTCCATCATTGACTTTCGTGCACTTTCGTGGTATTATAAGGTACTGGCATTTCAACATAGCATTTAGGTTTTAACGAAAAGCTTTTTTGCTTAACCACTCCGATTTCATGGAAAGAAAAATGGTGTAAACGGAAATTACCAGATTGGCATTGACAAATTCAGCACCTCAACAAACCGAACGCCACTTCATGCATGCACTTAAATATCACACTAGATTTAGGTAGACAAGGCGAAACAGAACAATACGCCAACTTTAGCCCCAATTAGAGATGCTAAAAATGTCAATGTTTGTTTGGCGCCAAATAGTTTACTATCGAGAAAAAAATATGTTTATTCAGAATGTGTAAACACTTTTGAATACACTCTTACTTGAAATAGGGCAATAATGAATAGCTGAAATAGGTTTTAGTAGTGTATCGAGAAAAACAGCCAAAACACTAAGACTGATAGGTGTGCTTGAGACATCGTTCAGAGTCGACTTCTGTTAATCAAAAAAACTTTGGATGAATTAAAGCAAACTTAATTTCTCCTGGAATACAAATAGAATTACAAATTAAAGCGATTTAAACGAATCGATTTATTCTCTCTTTATTCAAACTGACTGATTTTCATTTCGACAATCGATATTTGGGTAGTGAGATTATTCAAGAGTTAAATTTCGATTTTTGTGAACAGTTCTGGAGCACTCACACGCGATGCATTCATTTTAGAAATTCTAATGAAGTTTCCAATCATCCAGTAAGATAAACTACATCGAAAAAAAATTTGTGAAAAATGGTGAACGATGATTGAATCCCAGTGATAAATGGAATGCACCAGGTAGTTCACAAAGGAAGCATAAACATAGACACGGATGAAAAGCGTACACACCGCCTCATTAAGAAGTTCAAACCAACAGAAAGTGCGTCCACTTGAAAATTTTCGGACGATAAATCCAGGTGGTGAAGAAAGTGTCCATAGTTGTTTTAGAAAGGAGATTAAAACATGTATCAAAGAAGATTTAGTTTATCATCAGCCCTCCTCTTCACAGTTTAGCTCTACCAGAGTTGTACATTTAACTTTTCACGCTATGAGAACCGAAGTCCAAAATACAGCTACTCGCCCACAATAGAAGCGCAGAAATAGGTCACCCCCGCCCAAGATTCCAACTATTTTTTTAGCCTAAATTTTCGTTCGTGTTTCGTAACTCTCTTAAGTTAACTTGGACTTAAAGCTACCTCCCCCCAAACGTTGATAATGAGCATTAAGCATGAAAGGAGATCCTGAAAATGTTCTTACTAGAAATAAAGAGAATGATGAAAGATCCAAGAAACCCATAGTTGATGAGCGGTAGCAAAGAAGTCCTTGCGGTTAGTAAATTTCAAAAGCTAATCCTTTATTATGGTGATGAAATACTCTCAAACCAGTAAAAAATATGAATGGGTAGGTGAATTTTGTTGCAGTAAATTTAGAAACATTGAGGAAATCTTAAGCATGTCCGCGCGAAAAATATTAAACTGAGATCAAATGAAACTGGGTACTGAGGAGCTATAACTGGCAAATTCTTCAGTTCTAAATTAGGGAAGAAGGCACGCACGTGTGAAAGTCTAAGTGGGAAAATAACCACAAATGGATGTTTAATTTACATACCTCTAGGTTGAACATGGCGAAAATAATTTCAAACGTAAGATTTTAAAAATATACTCAAGGCGAAAAAATTGATGTTGTATGCTGAGATTCTAGTGACGAAGCCTTTTAATGAAACGGTTAGTTTATGCCCGCCGAAGTTACTTCTAGTACGTCGACACTCCTTTCACCCAATTAAAGCGTAGCCTTGAGAGACAAAGCAAGCGCCGACTACAAAAAAATTCACACGACTTTCCATTATGCGTAGAGCCTGACGTCAGTAATACAAAAAATGGACGAAATGTGAAACGCAATAAATTCGTCTAGAAGCAGACGCTCACATCTTCCACAGACAGAACTAGCACGTAGAAATGCACAGCCATTCGCGCCATCCTCTCTCGCGACTCAGTCCATACAGTGACGCACATAATAAAACTTCATCAGGCACGTACAAGTGGGACGACAATCACAAAAATGCGCACACAGAAGAGGTACACACGAAATGGATAATAAGGAACTGAAATAAAACAGTTATTCGACTTCAGAGGCCAAGTATTAAATTTCAAATTCTTTGAAGCGTTTTCGAAAAGTCATCCTCTCTTGCTTGGTACGAACCAGTAATTTAATCTAGAGTTGCATCTATTAGTGTTGAACACTTCGACTACTACGCCGCGGACGAGAAGAAACCGAATAATTCCTCCGATTGACAAAATTGCTAAAAGATGAACAACCATACAACAGTGAACAGTTTATAAATCAATTTGTAAATAGGAAAGCAGAACATGCAAAAAAAGGTAGCGTGGAAGACAAGTTTGTGACCGACTAAATGAACTAGACATAGAAAGCTTTTCAAAGTGATGAAGGATAAACGCTAAGTACAGAAATGGTCGTTTAAAAGGGCACCCCTGGATCAAATTCACGAGTAAAATGGGACGCCTAAGCTTCAATACCAGGCAGTTAGCAATAACTTCCAATCTCTTGGTATTTGGAAGGTGTAAGTCTTCAACAAATCCACCTCTTTATGTTCCAGGCCATTTTGGTGAAATGGAAGACATGAAGAACTCAGAATTAGAAAGTATTGTTGAGGTGGCCACTTATAGACAACTATCATACACAGTGGAAAGCTATAGCTTAAAGAAGAAATAATCTCGGTCGCATCCCTAATCGTACTGGAACAATTCGGTTTCTACATTTAACTTCTTGTTACAAAGCCCTCCCTTGAAAAATTTGCATCCATTCTCCAATGGGCGGCTTAACAAAGCCGTTTAGGTGGGGCGAATGAAGTAAAGGCTAAGGAGCATTTAGGAAAAAAAAATTGATAGGCATTTATAATTAGGAGGCAAACCGTGATTAATGAAAGCAGGGCACAGTATGTGTAAGTGTACACACACACGCACACACACAAAGGGGTAGGCATGTGCTCTGCGTGAATGATATGGACTGGTCGACGAGAATCACTATTTGCAGATAGTAAGTTGAGAAGCAAAGGAGAGGTAGAGGTGTATAGAGAAAAAAATTCCAATGAGATTAATAGGCGAAAATACGGTAATAAAGGCGTGTTGGAATAAAAAAGGTCAATTGTTGCAGTGCATTGAATGTTAAACAAGCCACAACCAGTTTTGACAACCAGAAAATCCCCAGACTGAAACCCTAAGCTCAAACTTCGAGGCACACAGCTGAACTCATACGTAAACATTATAGTAGACTCCTCCGAAATTCCAAAAGCTTAAATTACCATACCCATATGGTTATGACACATTGGGACGATTAATTTAAACCAAAATATTGGATATTGAAAGGAGGTCGATTTGGGCAGTATTCGAGAGGAGATAAAATAGCGAATCAGCGCTCTGCGTTTACCTGTAAAACAAAGGAGTCATGTGAAAAAGAGGGAGTAAATAGAAAGCTAAACAACACATTGATGGTAAATTGTGGACGATTAAGCTATCAAGCGACAGGAAGCCCTTAGTCAGCAAACCTTCCGGAGACATTGCCTACTTTTTCACAACATTTTAAGGAAAGAAGAGGTATTACATAATGCATATTTGTTTGAATGAGTCAAATATTAACGTGGTGCACTCGCAATTTAAAGAATTCCGAGGCCAGATGGAGAAGCTTCGCTACTGAAAACTATCAAGCTAATGAATCAGGTAGCGTTGGTATAACGACTAAATAAGCATGAGGAAGGGGGGAGAGAGATGATGGTCACCTCCAGGTTGTGCTCTGGAGGAAGCACGTCGGAGGAAGGAAAGAATCAGGATGCCCAAAGCTCTCGTAGAACCGAAAAGTTTGAAAATATTGAACACATCGTGCCATCTTGACCAACTACTACGTGCGGTTGTCATTAGAAGTGAGATACGAGAATAAAATTCTACCTTAAGCTGTAAAGAAACAGGTTTAAGAGGGGAAGAATTTTGGCAAAACCAAAAAATAGAAAGCCATTTTAGATATGAGGAAACTGAGCAGAAAAAACGTATGCGCAAAGCCGAATAAAGAAAATGGGCCCAGTACTTATACAGCCATTGTTATGGCGAAACTTGGTTTTTCACAAGACCCAAACAGGCATTTATTACCCAGAAGTTGAAGTCATAAATGCTAAGTTGAACAAAGCCTTAACTTGTTATATAAACAACGAACAAAAGATTTTCAAGCAACACGAACCATAAAAGAAGTTCAACAACAAATGCAACTTCAGTACTTAATCTTTAGGTGGATACAGTAGTTGAAACCAACTCACATAACTAGATACACGACAAGAAGATTCCTCACGTAAGGTCCAGGCGTCTGAATTCTGGACAGTAAACCCTCCACTAACATCTCAATAAGGCATTATTATCTAACTTCCACTTGTAGCTTATTGCTGGGATGTCTCAAACTGACTTAATCCGTTTTCAGCACTAACGTGATTAGTAAGACTTCAATCTCACTGTACGTTCCGTTTTGTTTCCCCTATTCTCTATTGAGCAACTCTCTCTACATGGTAACAAGTTGTACGTGGTGTATATCTCATAATTAAGACAAGTTGCTCATAATGCAGACAACTGCCTGTAAGTAATAAACCTAAAAATTACCTCTACAGTGTCAAGAGTACATGATAATCACAATTAAACAAGGATATGACTCTATCTCTAAGGACAGTTGGTAATACGCTACTTAATTCCTAATACCAATCAAAAAGAATTCAGCATCGGTTCAACTTTTCCAAAATAACAACCCCATGATGTGCGTACCTCTCATTCACAGAAAACATCACACAACAAAGGCCAACACAAATGCCAGCATTATGCACGGTCACTTTTCTATTTTCTCTCCTCTCAACCAACCAACCAACCAACCACCAGCAAAGAGAAAAAAACGGGAGCGCAAAGGGCAGAAGGAGGTGCAAATTTACACATTTTCGTCATCATAGCCGTCTGGCAATAAAAAAAAACGAAGTCATAAATCATTAAACGGAATCAAAGTGGGAAATAAAACGCCTCTTTTTTTGTTTGAGAGGACGACAGTGAGCACGCTAATAAGTACAAAATCATTCTGTAGACGTGTGCAATATACTTTTATGAGCATTAAAAGATACTTTCTTGTAAATCGAATAAAATGAAGGTAGAAATAACCTCTGCTTTGTCTATATAATTTTATTTATGATTTTAGGTGGGTTTGTGGGTGAATCAAGTTTTCATATTTATCCGCTTGCAACACACCTGCGTTTCCATGAATTTCAGTCAATTTTTGTGAGAATTCGCTAATTCTGGAAATTGTGGAGACAATTATTGAGTGTAATTATAGTTAGAGACAATAATTAAGCTAGTTCCATTCAGACCCCAATGATCATAAAACACTACCACTAGTACCAAATCCTATCCTATAACTATGGAAACCAGATGTGCAAATAAGACAATATTTCTCTTGGCTCTAAATTGGTGTTGGAGTAAGAAAATGAACAAAAGCGAAAAAATACCCATATTGTTTGAGTAAGAAAGACATAGTCTTAAAGGGATTTTTCGTTTTAAAGGTACGGGAGAGATTGCCTCACTACAAATTCTACGAATTACGCCCCTTAATCTCCCTCCATCTGGGTCAGTCGAATTGGTTTAAAGAAAAAACTAATCTAATCGTCATATAGTAGAAATATTGGCCAAAATCTGAATATTAAAATCAAAAAAACATCAAAGCTGACTTTTGCATAACTATCAACGATAAAGCATGTTCTTGGAAGTAAAATCAATAACAGAAAGGTTTTAACTCTACTTGTCATATTCACATCACTTTTCCCATGCCTACATCTCAAAGTTGAGAAGCGTTGAATATGCATATTCTTCCCTTACGACTCTAGTATATAAGTTTATAGATAAACTGGCAACTGCTTTTAAAGAAGAAACTCTTTCAAACCCAATAATTGTTCGATCATGTGGTATTTTAAGGAGTGGAAAATGGATGAGAGTAGCCTGGAGAAACATTATAGAAGAAATAAACGAAAGCCGCAAATCTTGGGACTACACAATGCAATCTGCATAATTCGGTTCGGTTAGAGTGATGATGAAGACCTCGTCACGCCAGCACACAAAAAGAGCAATTGTGGGGAGGTAAAAAGCAAGAGACTATTACATAATGTAACATTAATTAGGCAAACTGAGCAGATGATTGAATAAAAATAGCATACACTGAGTTTAAAAATCGCCTTTATGCGTACCCATTACAAGAAATGTCCTCTTTGTTTTGACCTCCTGTATCACCATCCTTCTTCTGAAGTGGTATTAAATCCTGATTTGGCTCTGGTGGCGGATTAGTAGAAGGGGGTGGGGGAATATGGAGCGGAGGTCCTTCTTTTCCTCCCAAGGTGCTTGAATCAAGCTCCTGGGCTTGTGGAAGTTGGAGTTCAACAGAATGAAGGCTTGACAGTGGTGGAAGCGGTTCATGCCTATTTGATGAGTTGATGTTCTTGTTGTTGCTTTGTTGCATACGCTGTTTGGCAAACGCTAGTTTAAAGGCGTCACCAATGATTGCATTCAGCTCTTCTGCCTATATGATAAAAGTTATAAGATATAAATATTATTCGAGATTTCCTAAAATAACTATCAATTAGGACACCCTATAATAATGTTTCCACTTATAGAACTTGAATTTTAACTCAACGATAGTCCTTTCAATCAATGTTCCCGGATTTCACGACTAGCCTTGAGAAGAAACTCGCATTCATTCATATTGAATTACGTTCATGCCCAGTTCTAATCCGTGAGGTAAGTTATACCATTCAATGAACAAACGTGCACTTCGACCACTAGGTCACCAGCGTATTAGTACAGATGTCAAAATCTGTTATAACAAGTCTAAATATCAATTCAAGCCAGACCTCTCTCAAAAGAGGTAGATTTGAGGAATTAATGAACACACATTCCTCTATAACTAATAGCTGCTTAAAAAACTTCTCATGAGAAGAGAACAAATTTGAGCGAAAAAGGGTGTTTGAAACTGATGCCATGTTTACATGAGTGTTAGCATACTGAGCGATCCCTAGGTAAATCGTGCTTTTTTTACCACCGTCGTTCTCTTTACCGTGAGAGAGGGAGAGAGAGAGAGATAAAGGTTGGCATAATACAACAACACTTCCATCTTCGAAAAATAGTCGGTTCTACCAAACCAAATTAGTAATTCCTAAGTCAACGATCATTATATTTTATAGAACACCACCTAAATTCGAATGATCATCATCATGCCTACTTCTTCCAACTGATTAGGCGTTGATTATATGAAATAAAATCAAATATAGAAGGCAGATTATGGGCAAAGCACGCGTTTTCACCATGTTGGGGAACTTTGGTTCAAACAAAAGATAGGAACCATTTCGGTAAAAATTAGGCGTGTCAGATTTCAGAGTGCAAATAGACCAAAAAAAGAATAATCAAACAACGAACGTGCAATTAATTGTGAAAATAATTTGCTAAAATTATATATTTTTGTTAAGAAAGCTCCTTTAGGACATTTTGAAATAAAATAATGTGTAAGACATTGGGGGAGTACATAAAGACAAACCAATTTTAAAGGAAATGCATTGCGCCATTGTTGGCTGAACAAAATTTATCCACTAGAGAGTTCCCAATTGGGAGAGATAAACTCAAGCACGATCAAGAATTCCTACCTTGTTAAATTGACACAATTAATAAAGCATATTAGTGATTTGGCAGCTATTTAGTTAAACGAAGCAGAAATGAACAAAGGAATTAATTATCGCTAAAAGTGCTAAGAGTCCTTAACATTCAACTACTAAAGTAGGGTAAAAGCAAACGATTGAGAAAGAGAAAGCAGGCGTCTTCAATGGAAAAAATAGAAATTGTAAGAAGGTTTTATTGTACTAAGATTGTTGCTGTGCAAATGTAAGGGAGAAGAAACAATATGTTGGAAAATTTGATGTAAATATTAACGACTTTGCCACTCACAATAGCACATTTTGATCGGACTCAAATAGATCTTCGGTAATTAAGAGCATACGATTTCCACAAACATTAATTGAAATTTAGCAAAAACTTGGTACTCAATGATCATAAGAGTGACAAGACTGTCCTCTCGATCCAGTCCACAAACCAATCAATTCTGAACATCACGCGTAGGGACTATCACAGAAATGGCATTCTACCAAAGCTCTGAATAGAAATATCAATGGAACCGGAGGATGGGTTCTCATTTTTGAATCCTGAAACACAAAGTCTGATTTCGGCCTACTTAAATAAAAAAACTGATGAATCTGGAAGTGAGATGTAGTAAACTTGTTCTGGTTTGGCAGAACAAGTCGCCCTTGTTTCCAATTCACCCATTATATGTCTACAGTATTTGCTTTTTTATCAGACCGTCTCCTTACGATTTACCATCAAAAGTAGTGGCATACAAAACTGATGGATTAGCAACAGGTAAAAAAGTGAATGGAATTTAACCTGAGGGCAACTCAACATCGAAGGCAATAAAAGATTATCCAACCCTCCAATAGTTCACCTATTTCGATGTGGACATTCAACCTCCGAACTGCAAATCGATAGAATTTAAACACAAGTCATCTGAAGTGTCTACCAATAGAGATTTTTCTTAATACAAGGACACTTAGCCAAAAGAATCGGGTAAGATAAAAATACGATTGCAACGCATTACTCTCTGAAACCGAGAATGCTGTTCAAGTGATTAAGAAACCTGCCAGTTGAGATAACTCCGCATGTCCTTTTATTTGAGAAGTGCATATATTGGACAATTTGTCGAAAGAATTAGAATCAACAGTTTCGAAACACTAATGTGTGGATAAGAAATATTAACTAAAGGGAATATTTTTATCAATGGAGCTCAAATACCACTTTCTCAAACACAAAAATGGGAGGGAGGTGGAGTAAGTGCACAATAATCCCATGGATAGTCTGCCATGTACTTTGTAATCACTATTGAACAGAAAACAAAGTCAATGGTTTAGAAATGACCGATCATCATAGTATAAGGTCGTAATAGGGCATCCAAAGCCAAGCAAATAACCCTTACAATAGCCATTAACCGACTTATAAGAAGGTGTATGACCAATTAGGAGAATTATAGAAAATAAACACAACACAGATGCAGAAAAACAAGAGAGGAGGAGGGAGGTTAGATAAGATTGAATAACCCTTTCATATGAGGGTAGCCAAATAATTCGCAATTGTTTATCTTCAATCAAAATGCCAAGAAGACATCTTTCTAACCACTAAATGACATCAGATTAGCAATGGAACGCCCCACAGTATAAGATTAACCTTTTGGTCGATACAGTAAAAGCCTATATGGCTTGTAGTTACTATTGTGAATGAAATATATTTAATAACGGATTGGGAACAATTAATTAATGGCTATCTTGATGTCTAGAGCTGAAATTGGGGCAAATATGAGATATGCGAGCCCCTGATTCGTGGCTAAAAAAGTACCTCAAGTTCAAATAGCAATAGGGGAACAAATAAATCGCTTTAACGAATTTATAACCATGAGCTAAGAGTAATGAAATGAACTTGTATGGAAACGTATAGTTTGTGAAGACTAATGAGATTATCAATGAAAGGTGGGCTTAATGATGGCAATTAATGAAAAAGTATTCTTAGTTGCCCACACAGAGGGTAAACACCTTCGAGAGCTGTAGTGAAGGCTTGGCCACCTTTCTAAAGATCAACAACAAGTGAAGGAAGCGGTAATCAAATATTCACTATTTCTAAGATTCTACACCGGCCAAAATAAAAATAAGCTCTCTCTCTCTCTCTCTCTGGACTACACATCTGTTTCATCATCCTAAAGGGAACACTGCACCCATAAAACTAAGAATAGGAAAGCAACCAGACAGGAACTAATAATCTCTAATGGATTCAGACGCCAACAGGTCGAATTAACCTTTAGCAGTATGCATCAGTGAGTAATGTGCACACACACAAAGTTGCGCATAGATAACCAGAAGGCCAGCCAGCGTGATATTGAAACGTTAACCGCAAACTATTATTTACACGACTGCCCGTGAATAACACTAACTATTGTACAAATGTTTATTTGTTTCAAATGGCAGGCGTTTTGATAGCTATCATTTGCCACTTAACTGACTTCGGGCTTTACAGAGGGAAGGTTCATCAAAGTAGCCGTATTTGCAAATGAGATAGATATCATTAGCCATTTAGCTAAATCGGGCTTCACAGAGGGAAGGTTCATCAAAGAAGCAGAAAACGGGCTTCACAGAAGGAAGGTTCATCAAAGTAGCAGAAATACAGTGGGAAGGTTCATCAAAGTAGCAGAAAGCCGAGGGGCCTTCACAGAAGGAAGGTTCATCAAAGTAGCAGAAAGTCGAGGGGTGGGGAACAGAAGAGCGATTCACAGATGTAAAAGAGGCAGACACAGAGGTAGAGAAAAAAATAAGATGGTTACTATGGAAGGGGTTGAATGTGACAAGCAGTAGGGCCATGGTAGTTTGAAGTCAGAGGTCAACTGCCAGTTAGTAGACTTTTTTGCCGTTTGAGTATACGCTGCCCAGGGTGCACCACGTGGAGGTAAGTCTATCGCAAACTATTATTTACACGACTACCCGTGAATAACACTAACTATTGTACAAATTTTTTTCATTTGTACAAATATAGAATATGGGAAAATGCATGACAATCTACTGTGATCCGAAAAGCAACGATTATTGTGGTTTCATTTAAAGGTAGGTCAAGTTTGTGATAATCAATGAATCACACCTTTTGAGTAGTAAAGATAGGTACAGAATTCGAGTTTCCAAACAGGGAGGGAGGGGATGGCTTTACAATGCAGGTCCACTCCCCATGCTGTGTTGAAAAACCCTTTTCTCAAGGGACATGGAAGTGATTATTACTCACTTACAAATGCCAAGAAATTTATGTGAATACCATAACTAAGTGGACTGAACTTTTTCACTAGGCTGTACTTATAGAGGGAAAAAAAATGGGTGAAAGATTAATAAACAGTGATGTGTGAAATATCATTAAACATGAAAGCAACTCCTATTAAAGATTTCAGGAGCTCAAAAGAGGGCCAAGTTATTGAGTGTACGGTTTGTGAGGAATTATTACCGTGTGCAAGGAATGATTAAAAATCAAAGAATTTCCTTCTTAAAGTATAAAAGTGTCTTCTTAATCACCTTAAAGAAAAGGCGTTCTGCCAAATAACAAACTTTGTCAATGCTAATGAATTTGAAGACAATTACAATTTCGTAAGCTATGAAACTTGGTGACAGAGGAAGTCTTACCAGAGTAGTGATATTTGCATGTTAAAAAAAGGCGTACGGCCTTCGTATTTAGAAAACATTATGCTACTCTAAACGGCTGGTTTACGAATTCTTTAAATGTTCCATAAAAGAAAGTAGTATTTAAACCAACAGCACATGCTTTTTGACAAATTTAGACACAAGGAAAATAAGAGAAGGCTTTAACAAGTACAAAAAAATGATTAGCAAATATAGTACTTTATATAAAATTCAAACAATAATCTCGATTGATTTAATTACCCTTCCTAATTTAAGAGTCTAAAGCCACAAATCCGATTTTCCAGTATTATAACTAAACAGATATTATTTATTACTAACATCGACAGTAACGAAAGGCACTCCGACATGAAAATTAGCAGAAATTTTTAGAAATGTCGTCAAGGGAGTTAAGCATGGCCCCTATTCCAAGGCAATGACAGTTGCATCTCCTTAAATACAACTGTAGTTGTGAACGTGCTTTAAATAATTCACAGACAATTAGGTGTACAAAATGTTGCAGAAATAATGAATACAACAAAATGTTTCAATCTCTGCTTATGTTAATGAATATTTAAAAAATATGAGTTTGAAAGTTTTTCGAAGAAAAATATTTAGATGATGAGTTGCAGAAAAAAGGTGAAATATAAAATAATGGAAGACAGTGGTCAACATGCCCGTCTCTGCACAATTAGAGGCCACGGATTCAATGGGGATCTAGTGAGAGGAATGACTAACTGCGTTGGTTACAGTTAGTAAATAAAGGGGATAACAGAAATGGACCAACTCATCAGGGAGCCTCAGTGATAACACTCTCTAAACCAAAATGAGAGTTGAGAGGTGCTTTCACAAGGAGGATGTGCAATAATTACTTTTTAAGACCAGAGGAACCTGAGACAATTCTCAGTGCCAATGAAAGGGAGCCCCAGAAAGTGAGTAGATATAGGCGGATGGATAAATCCCGTATGTTCGGGGATAATTAGGATCAATACACTGGTATAAATGAGAAACTATTATTTTTACTAAAAAATCATTCCTATAAGTAAGATTCTTTATTTTTGGCAAATCAAAATTTACTTTTATTTGAGTGAAATCATTTACACTACGATAGTAAATGAAGTGGAACGTAAATCGACTTATTGATACGAAAACGTGCTTCCTGATTTAACGCGACGGGTTGGGTCGTTTTGCATCGTGGTGTTGTCGGATAGTATCTGTAACTATTGCGATTTCTTTGGGAATTTAAGAGTCTACTACGAATTTCTACAGAGAAGATCATAATGCATAAATTAACAAAGTGACTCTCCATGAAAACCAGTCATTTTTCAAGATAAGAGACTAGGCTTATGTTGTATGAACAGAACAAGCAAGATAACGGTGCTATTTTCGGATGCGGGAAACATGTTGTTGAGGCAGAGTATTGACTAACATCACATGACAAACTAATGAAGGGAAATATGTCCTCTTGTGTGAGGAAAATTCCGCAAGATACAAACCTCTAACAAAATAATACCAATATTGTGGACCGATTACTTAGACATGAAATGTAGGCGATAATTTAACTAGTACTGAAATAGACTAAAATAACATTTAAGAGGGAATGAACACAACACCTGCCACTGATTTCATAGATCCAAGACAATGAAGGACCTCAAAAGTTTAACAAGCTTTTACCCAGATTGGAATTAGTTGATCGTTAGTAGAAATTGTGCTGAGCGACCTAAATGGCAAATTTTGTCACTGCACAAACCAAATTAATTGGAGAGAGCGCTTATTCCCACTAAGGGACTAACATCATAATATTCCTCTGAACCCAGTAAGTAAATTTATAATTCAAACAAAACTCCATATTGAACAAGTGAGAAAAAGCTAAATGCGCAGTAAAAAGCACCTACGTTACTGTTAGTCAGATACCTTTTCGACGCTAGTCCATAGTTGGACAATCGAATGATTTTAAATCGTTTACTTAAGTAATTTTTTTCTCACTACGGTTAAATTTCAACGAACTTTCCAACAGTAGATTTAAATTACATTAGGAAAAAACCTGTACAAAGAATTGACTAGATTTACCGGAGGAAAGTTATAGATATAAATCAATAGACCACATAAATGGATTAGAAATATAAAGTGGAAAAGAAAAATGGCAGCGATGAATGCACAGAGCGACAGCCAACAGAAATAGCAAATGTCAAATTAGAACGGTAAAGGAGGTGATTCATCCATAAGTACAAAGCAGGTACGTGGTCCGATAGATCTACTACCTTAAGTTAGCCACAAATAAGAAACAAACAAATATATCTTGGGCTTGTGCATACAATATATTAAAATAGAGTGGTAGAGAATACACACAATAAAAGACAACCCAGTTTGCAATCCTCGAGTTAGCTGCAGACATATATATATATATATATATATATAGATATATATATATATATATTTTCAGTACCCGTTCAGAATCAAATAAGAAAAGAACTAAACGCGATAAAGAATGCATAATTAGTCATGAAATAAAATGCTGTTCCTCAAACGGAATATCTGTTAACAAACTAGTGTGCATGGATCAAAGCAATTATGCTTAGCTCGATTCAATTCAGTTATCTTGGGATATAAACAAAAATCATGGAGTCAGTGCTGATTTGAGTAAGCATAAGACAATTAGATATTATTTGAAGTATCTGATGTACATCCGCAGAGAAAAATAAAAGTTTGCAGGCAATTTGAACAAGGGCGCCTCCTAATACTTTTAGAAGAATAATGGTTGATTTCCTAAATCGAAATTAAAGGTAGATATAGGCAATCGGTCTTGCGAAACTGGCAACGAGTGATATTATATACAGCCAACAAAGCTAATATCGAACAAGATTTAGATATCTCTAATTTGTAAGACACCAAATGTTCTATTATTGGCAGCCAACCATTTAATAATTATTTCAAAACTAAATTCAAGCTCATTTTGTTGAAATTAAAAAAGGATCGTTTGAGCTACAAGTCTTCCTTTTTCTTTCCCTTGTATCCGAATAGCTGTAGCTTTAATAAAGAACAACTAAGTTATAAAAAAAGAACTAATAAGAAATCTGAAAAATCCATCTAATAAAGAATTATGTTGAATGCGTGTTGTGATTCGGTCTCCAAAGATGAAGCTGCGACACGAAAAATTTAACGTCGATTTAATGAAGTGGTGTGCAATAGGATGAAAATTTATGGCCAAGGTATATAAAAACGAGGCCGCAACAGGTGATTTGATGAGTCACGCCAATGGAAGCAGGTTCAGAGAAAAAACAAGGCACACACATAAACTCTGTTTAAACAGCGCAACATGACGATATAATAATTATCCTTTGGAAAGTGAAAGTTAACTAGTTCGTTTGGATCAAATTCACCTTCATAAAACTTATCCGAAAGTCAATTATTATAAATATATTAAACAACCAACAAACACTATTAATCAAGCAATAGAATTTACATATGACTTAATCAGAAAAACGGATGAAATATATTATAATTCAGGATGAGAACTGAAGCTCCAACTGGTTTGATGAGACAATACTAAACAGTCTGATAGATCGATAGAAAGGCATGTTAATGAAAATAACCCGTTACATTATGACAGTACAAGTGACAAGCATTAAAAGAAAGCATGTACTAAGATCCTACCTGAAATTGTGTATCAGTAGAGAAGATATGGAAATACTGACAAGGCGTTTCACTATTTGCTTCTCGGGCCAAAAAAGCAAATTTCGAGGTGAATGGATCACAAGTCGCATAAGAGATTCGCCGAAGAGCATGGGCCATGAATACAGTCTGAGATAAATTAAACAATTTTATCGTACCTTGCAATCGGGGTCGCATACTTTTACCCCAGCGATGGAGATACAGAGTGTCACCGGCTTGAAAAAAGAGAAGTTCTAAATTTTTGCATCATTAGAAGGCCCGAAATTTACCTGAAGAACCTCTAATTTGTTACGTGCGAAGGCTGCACGGGAAAGGCTATCAGCTTCGAACGGAATAGAACCGAGATACTATAAAATCAATAATCAGAATGATGTTTTAATTACTAAAGCTGGTCTGAAAATAATATCCTGAGACATTCCGTGAAATAGCGCTAATATATGAAGCTAGAACTAAATTGATGCATAACCTCAGAGACTAAGAGACAAATATCGCAGTATAGCTCAAAAGCAGCTCGTAGTCCGTGAGGTAATAAAACTGTAAGTATTTTACAAATTTCTCGAAATAATAATAAATAATTAAGTTTTATTCAAATCAGCACATTTGATTTTATTTTAACAGATTACAACAGTACAAATTGAGAAATGAGGCTTTGTGTTTGAACGAAGATAAATTAACAATAAAGTTAGATTGCTGAGAAATTTTGATCAAATTTTTCAGTCCGAATTTTTTTCATAAGCTAATAGGTGTACTCTTCAAAAAATGAAAGCCAGTCTGATCAAATTTTGCTAAAGAATTAATATCTTACCTGATTTATAATACTGTTATAAGAGCACATTTGGAACTTGATGACCATAAATTCCTGCTGAATAAATTATATTCTACTTAAATTTTGCCCAAAACTTTGTGTCAATCGTAATTTTTCAGATTACAGATTGCAATAAATATTTTCATTGCATGGCTTAGCAACCTTTTGTGTATATAATATTAGGAAAAGCAACCATGACATTTTTCGGTATTCCTGTTATTATTTACATAAACATCATTTTAATTTTGTTGTTTATGAGGTGTAAAATTAATTAGAAATCTTCGGAAGTGAAAGGATTGCGAATATAAATGCGGCTATCTAAACGGGAAATTTAGAGTGGATGTGGCGATGAAAATTACTTATAATTACGATTTTTGAGGCTAGATATGCTCACAATCGTGAATAATCGTTCAACCTTCAGTCTCTTATTGTAAGCTGAAGCTACTCATTTAAATAAACATTTATTTATATCAAATGGCAGGCGTTTTGATAATTATCATTAATTATTTCAAATGGCAGGCGTTTTGATAGCTATCATTAGTCCTTTTATTTATATCAAATGGCAGGCGTTTTGATAGTTATCATTAGCTCTTTACCTGACTTCGCAAATGGCAGGCGTATTCATTAGCCCTTTAGCTGACTTCGGGCTTCACAGAGAGGATTTGGAACATCAAAGTGAGAAAAAGTCGAGAGGGGGAGCAGAAGAGAGTTTCAAAGTTGTAAAAGAGACAGACACAAAGGTAGAGAAAGAGAGGTGAGTATTGATGAAGTGGCGGAATAAGACATATAGTGGGACCATTGTAGTTTGAAGTCAAAAGTCAACTGCTAGTTAATAGATTTTTTTGAAATATGAGTATACGTTGCCCAGGTTGCACTAAGTAGAGGTAAGTCTATTGCAGATTTCATTTAAATAAACATAAAATTTTCCTAGTTGATATTTATATAAATTACTGCATAGTTGATAACCTATTGACAGATAATTCTTGAATATTTTCCGGGAGAAATCGATTTTTTCTTTTATTTTTTTGCAATTACTATTAAAGTTAAGGCGTAAAATTTATTCGTTTAACTGAACTGTACCATTACTCTATGAAATACATGGTTAGAACCAAACTGAAATAATCTTGCAAATTTTGCAATTTATCTGGTAATTGAGTTGTTGCTTATTTTCGATATTCACGTTATTTCATGATACTCAAGTGACTGGTTTTGATAATTTATATTGCTAATATGAAGATAGGTTTAATTTCTTTGTTGTAATTCTAGATTTACGCATCATATACCTTAATTAGCAGGTTTTCAACCTCTGATATGGCACTACGCTTTTATTGATATAAATTAATGTATTCACCACGGTTGCATTAAATAGGAGATTAAGGAGAAGTGAAATGACCTTTCTATAAAGGAATGCTGCTCTTCTTCGTCATCTCTGCTTAAGAATTCGTTCTGAAAATATTCCAATTGGAATCTTACTTCCGAGAAGAGTGTAAAAGAAATGTGTGCCTGTTTAAAGACCTTAATATGCATTGATCCAAATACCTCATCATCATATATTTGTAATATGGGGTGTGGGATAGACTTACCTCTACGTGAAGCACCCTGGGCAACGTATACACATACGACAAAAAGTCCATTAACTGGCAGTTGACTTCTGACTTCAAACTACCATCACCCCAATGTATGTCATATTCGATCCCTTTCACAGTACTCAGCTCACTTTTTTTCTACCTTTGTGTCTGTCTCTTTTACATCGTTGAATCACTCTTCTGTTTCCCCCACCCCACTCTCGATTTTTTTCAATTTTATGTTCTTTGTCTTTTATGAAACCTGAAGTCAACTAAAGGGTGAATGACACTATCAAAACGCCTGCCATTTGATATAAATGAAGATTTGTAATATGCATGCTGCAAGCTTACACCCAGAATTAAGATTCACTGTTCTTGTTCCTTTACCGATACCCCATTATTTTATAATCGATTCATTTGTGCGCTTTCTGTTTCTTTGCAACAGAGAAGTAGGATTAATACGTTTATGCCGATGCACTCTACATAATAATGTGTTTCCTCAGTGCGTTTATTGCATTCTTACGAACGGTAGTATTTAATTCTGCTTCATTGTTATAGATAGTGTCAATTCCAGTATTAATAAATAACATTAAGAATGTATGCTACGGAATAAACAACAGTCTGGGACAATATTAATTTATTATATTTCTAAATAAAACATCCACTAACCTTAGAGTGCAACAGAAAGTAAAATGAATGTTCGGTTTCGTTTTACACTAAAAAATTCTTTTCATGAATGATTTTAAACTTCTAAATAAAATTGCTGATATTCATTATTTTCTTACTCATGCATGGCTTTTACACTTTTGCAGATTATTCCACTGCAAATATTTGAAAGGGAATTCACAACAACTCATTGAAACAAATGAATTCACGAAAGCTATTTCGAAAAAATTATTGTTTGTTTCTTCATAGAAACATCTGAAAAGAATGGCATATTTTGTTTTATAAAACAGGTTGAGAAATTTATGCTATTTAATCTAAATAAAAAATATATGAAGTAAAAAGCAAAATTACATAACTTCCCATCTAATTGCATAAAAAATTTCTAATATTTAGATACATTTAATAGGATAGAAATATTGCTCTACATTCCGTCTTCATTTGAATAATCGTTTCATTAACTGAACTCATTGTTTGGCGACTTCTTTGGATCGTTTTCAATTTTGTCTCAAGTTACTAAGTTTTAATAGTGTATATTAACTGCTTGTGTAGTTTGGTTTAAAGATGACAGATATGACTAAGTTTACTCACAATGAGCTAGGTGAAATTGAAGTTTTGTCAGATTTGCATCATATTTACTTAAAGCCAATATGCAAAGTTCATATAACCGTTCAAATTTCTGGTTTAAGTTCTCTTGGTACTCAGAGCAAGTCCTTGTCTACATGGGAGGTTTCCGAGAAGGTTCGTCAGCTTTCTCCAGCTCAACTTTCTCCTTCTGTCACCATGAAAGTTACAGGTGTTACGGTCGACTTTGTAAGATTTCTTGTCGAACTCAAGTCTCGAGCAGATGTCAAGAGAGTCGTCAAAGCTGCTGATAGCCAGGTAAATTAAATTATTTAATTTAATTTTGGTTTTATTAGTGCATTAAATTGCGGGGATTTCCCCAAACTCTTCGAGTTCGTACTTGTGAGGCTCCTATTGATTGTCCACGAAAACATGATTGGGATGCCTTCTTTAGAGATTCAAAGAATATGAACGAACTTATTCCAGGTGAACGACCTGATACAATTGTACTTTCAAAGCTCCCAGTTCGTTGGTTTTCTTCAAATAATTCCTCCAAATTTCAACCAGATCCGAAGATCTTGTTGGAAGTCTTTCAAGTATTTCTCATTTAAGCACTATTTGATTGTTCATATAGGCCTTTGGAAAAGTTAGGCGAGTTGATGTCCCAATATTAGACCCCTGTCAGAATCACCGTCTTCTAGAAGACATGGGCCTAACTCTAGACGACGTTAAAGACATTCTCTCCGATTTTCACACTTCTGTTACTGCGGAAGATAATCCCATTTTATATCAGAGCAGCAGTCACAACGGATTTGGCAAAATGGCTCCTTCAACAATTAAACAATTGCTATATGAAGAGGAGTCATCGAGTTCTATTGACTCAACTCATCCTCTGACTTTCACAGCTTACATTCAGTTTGTGGATTATTCCGGCTTTACTGCAGCTATGGAAGCCCTTAGAGGAAAGAAATTGATCTACGCTCCTGGTGATACAAATAAAACGCAATCTGCAAATTTTTACTCCGCTGAAATAAAGGTGAGTTAATGGGCTTATTTTTCCTAATTACTTATGTGAGAAGCTCTTTTTCAATTCTAATGGAGATCTCTAGAGCTAGCAATCAACTTTTCCAAATAGTTTCAAAAAATTTCTAAGAATTCAGTTCCATATTCGAGTTATTAATATTCTTAATGAATCATATTTCACTTAAACTCAACATTCACTCCAAAACTCACAATTTCAAATGATTAAAACGGCTCCCTTTTCTATGGTTTAGTATTCATACGTTTATTGAGATTAACGCAGAGATCATTTTTGGCCAATTTGTTCGAAAGGTTGCATTATATATGCGATTTTGGTTGGAATTCTATGCCTTCCTAATCGAAAGTAGTTTCAATTGCTTCCCATTTGGTAAAAGTTACCATTCATTCGGAATTGGCCAACTTTAAGCTATTGGTTAGTCTTGCTTTTCCAGTCTTTGGAGTTAATGCCCTGTTAGTATGAGTTAGTCCGCATGAATTTAATTAAATTACTTGTATTATATACATATAGTAATTGAAACGTGAATTGACCGTTGACTACCTATATACTTTTTTTTGGCTTGCTACACATACATTGGCAAAACAGTGGAGATACTGTTGGAAGCCGTCTAATTTAATGAACTAAAAGGTAGAAAGTATTTCCATATTTTATGATGTTTTAATCTGAATTGACCCATTGAACTTCCATTTCAACTGAGTTTGCTACTTTGATAAGCCACCTTTTAACCGATTCCGAAAAATTTTCAATCACTGTTTTTTTTCTTTCCCACTATTCATTTGTTTGATTGTTTTATTGCCATAGTGACCAAAATTCTATGCAAATGCTTGGTTATTTTATCATTAATCTCGCGTTAATCAACCATGTATTTTTATCTGCTTACTTAATTAGATAAAGAATTATCTCACTTGGATTTTTCTCGCCTTTATTTTCATAACCTATTATTGGGTCTGAACATCAATTCGAATATTTATTTGTATAGAAATCAGCACTGAAACAGATTTTCATACTTATCATGTGGTCAGTCATGATGGGTGAGGTATTGTGATCGTTTTATCAGCTATCACAAGTTAGAGACTCATTCGGTAATGGGAATAACTTCCCACACCTATCATAGCGCCATTTTTCTCCTTATATTTATTTATATTAAATTACAGGGGGACATCAACGTCACAAAAAGTAGAGAGAGGGAACAGAAGAGTGATTCGTAGATGTAGAAAAGACATACTGACACAAAGGTAGAGAAGGTAAGGTGAGGTGAGTACTGTGAAAGTGGTGGAATATGACATACAGTGGGGTCATGGTAGTTTGAAGTGAGAAGTCAACTGCCGGTTAATAGACTTTTTTGCTGTATGAGTATACGTTGCCCAGGGTGCACCACGTGGAAGCAACTCTATCACCCCTTGTTCCTTATATAAAGCTATTTTCTTCTGCGACACTTAAGTGTCCACTCTGATCGCAGGTATTCAAACCTGGCTATAATGTTTTAGCCAAGAAAGTTCAATAGTTTCTAATAGTTTGTTAAAGAAGTAGTGGATTGTATCTGTTTGAGAGATGCTATTCTTCTGCTCTAGACTAACTTTATTCTCATTTCCTATTCGTTTAATTATTCATGTTAAATGCACAGAGACTGGAATCACGTCATTTCCTCATGGATGCAGATGTATCCGAGGTATAATGTGTAGGTACTAGATCAATAAAGTGTGGAATGAAATATCAGGTCGTGCATACATTGTCGACTATGGGAGTACACTATTTACAGTTTTTATTATCTTAAACATTAATTATCAATCCTTCAGTTCACAAGTTTACTGCTATTTGGAGTCTCCAATTGTTTCAGTGGAAATAAATCAGTTTGTATCGGAGATTAAAATGTGGATTTTTGAGAAACTTTAGTATTCATCTATGACTCTTTGAAGAGAATAACGAAGTGCTATTAAAGCGGGAGTACATTTTATTATTTCCATATGCCGGTGAAACAATGAGAAATGTACGCATCAACTTCTTTATTCAAGATAACTATCAGAAAATACCTTTCTAATCTATAAAGAAAAAGCTTTCTGACAATACGCTGTAGTTCACCTCCAAGAAGAGCAGGCTTTTCTTTTCAGTATGTTTTCAAGTCTATTACCCATCATATTCTTCCAGGTTGACTTCGACCGCACCAAACACCTCTCTGACGCCTCCATTCGTCGTCGGCGTGCTGCCCAAGTTCTACTCGAATCCGCTTCTCGCAAAAAAGCCGAAGCCATGGCACTAGCCGCTGTAGAAGCCGCACGGCGTGAAGCCGAGCTCGAAGCAGCGCGTTTAGCTGAAGAGGAACGAGCCCGTGCTGAAGAAGAAGCTGCTCTAAAGCGGGCGGAGGAAGAGGCTAGAATACGTGCTGCTAAGAAGCGATTGAGACGTGAAGAAAAACGACGTCGAGCTGAAGAGGAGCGACGAATGAGAGAAGCGGAAGAGAAAAGGCGGATTCTGCACAAGCGACTGAAGCGCGAAATGGCTAAACTGAATGCCAGGAAAGTGAAAGAGAAGTCGAGGGAAAGAAAACATCACAAGGTGAGCTTCTTACTAATTTTTTTAACACCCATGTGTTGATGCACTTATTAGACTATCTACTTGCATTCTAAATTCTTTTAAATAAAGATCAGCCTTTTTCTGTTGTTGTACTTCGTAAAGTATTTGTGCAATTTGCCTTATCAATATTTCGTTATATCTATTTATTTGTACACTTACGTTAGTGGTGCGCAGGGTGTGTGTGTGTGTGTGCGTGTGTGTAAGTACCATATTTTAATGAGTTACTATATAAACCACATCTTATGCTTCTGAAAATGCCCTCTATCTAATCGTTTTAGTTCATAAATAGTTAATAAAAGTAAGCCAATGATTTAATTTTCAGTTCCACCCATGTATTTAATTACAGGTAGATTGAATTAATCACTCTCAATTCCTAGCTTTAATATTCGGAGCTAGAAAATGTACCGTCCCAGTTGAAGGACAACTTTTTGAATAGAATGAATTTCCCTTTCCATGTTATTGAGCTTGTCCAAAAATCAAATGTCGCCTGTCCTAATGCTCTTCTCGATCCTTGAAAATTTGCGCATTTGTTGTCCCTACTAATCATCAAGTCTTGAAAAAATGTAATAAAACAGAACTTTTGATAGCCTGCCATTTCTGCTTGTGTCTTGAATGCTTTGGTTTCGAGGGCTGATGCTTTACCAAATCGACTTCTGTTATTTTTTTTGACGGAATTCTTCCGTACGTGGACAATCGGATTACTTTATTACTTTGCCTTCCGTCACAGCAGCTTTGAAGTCTCTGTTGCCATTCTCCAGTTCATGCAGGGCTGTTTTTACAGTGTTCAGGGACCCTTAATCTCATTATGTTTATGCTCAGTACGAGTCATTTTGATACAAATCCTCTTTCGTGGATCAGGTGCGTTCCATTCATTCATACCATTGTCGTCACGTATCTGACTGAAGGGAGTGGTTGGGGGGGGGGGGGTTGAATTTCTCAAGTAATTACGGTGTGTGAACATTTGTAACAAGCCCCGGGAAGAAAATCGAATATAATTAAGTAAAACTTATTTGCCTGCGCATGTATAGAAAGTTGGTGCTCATGCCAAAACCCTCAGGGGTACCTACACAAGAAATTCAATTTGCTTTGGGTCAAAGGCCCCGCCCTATCCTACTCTTTGTCTGCTGAATGTGCATTGTTGCTGGTGTTGTTTATAATATAAAGTTATTCCGTTCATGGAATTGTTATCTCTTCTGCCTTTTACTGTGTTATCTTCGTGCTTTCTGCATATTAACAGAAAAAATAGATTGAGGAAGAAATGATGTAATTTTCCCCTATAACGTACTACTCGTTTCGTAATTAGCGTTTAGATTATCATTCTAACTAAATATTACTACCACCTGCAGCGTCGGCATCATCATTGTCATCACATTCGTCATGAGAAGTCAAAAGGAAATGAAAGTGATTACTATTCGGAGGCAAACAGTATCAAGACTCATGGCAGTATAGCAATTCAAACGTCTCCGGACAAGTTGTTGCCGCTGCCTTCCCCTCCTTCCGCAATCAACGCAAGTTTTCTGACTACTTATTTTGTTTTAAGTAGTGTCTTGATCAAGCTTATTTAATGTCTTTTTCTAGAGAGAGCAGTCGAAGGACAGTGATGAATCTTTACCTCCGTTTGAATTCAAATCCCTTTCTCCCGAAAAAGAAAGTTCACCTCTCCACATTCAGGTAAGTAATTTGCCTACAAGTACAGTCTTTTCGGTCTGGTAATTGCATTGATGGTTCCTTTTAAAAGTGTAAACACGAAGATCGGTAGGATGAATTGATATTTAATGATACTGCCAAACGGTTAAAGAGTTGAATACATTGTTTAAAGTTCTATAGGAAGAATGATAAATACGGACTTATTATTGACAGACTTGGTGTGATAGAATGGAACGACATAAATGCCTACTAGAGTAGGGAAACTAGATTAACTGAGAAGCAACAAATGAAGCACGAATGAGAGGAATCGACCATCTTGCCACAATAATTACGTCTGTTTAAAAATGTATGGGGTCGTTGTTGAGTTTATCTTACGTCTAAATTTCTCATCGTCCCACTCTACGTTCAGGCTGGTCCCCTACCTGGTAGATGATTCCGTATTAGCTTTCGAGGTTGTTAGTTAAGCATACTTCCAATTCTTCTGAAGCAGTGTTCTTAGTGGCTTAAAAAAGGCCTTAATCGCAGATTGATCGCCTGACGTTTATATTTTCGGGAGTGTGTTTACTTACCGTTGCTCTAAGGTTCGGAAATCAGTTATTTGCATGCATAGATGATAGTGGATAATCACAGGGAGGCATATTTATACCACCGGCTCTATAACAGAACCCTGAGATGTTCAAGAAATCTCTAGTCAAACCTCTTTCAGAATAAGTGTTCCCCATTTAACCTAATATTGTGTAAGTAGTTATTAAATGATTTGCTTTTGAAGATAGAGTAATTGTTCTTTAGTGGGGCACATTTATTAGATTCTGGGTTTCTTTTGCAGTTTGGTAGGTATTGGTTAGTGAATATGTCCATTGGCAAGAGGCGGAGCAGATAAGCACGAATAATCGTTCTTGTGGCATTTTATCTAAAAGAATCCGGAATGTGCTCCGATCGCCCGTACCTCGCCGTATTCTGTCACTGCTCCCTCAATAAACCAGACTTAACCAGTGCGGGTTGCTATTTTACTCACTGAGTGTGCACGTGAGCGCATCAAATATGTGCGATTTCCAAATTTGAAGACAGACATGCTAATCGGTTACGAGGTCGCAAATGTTTCTTCCATTTGCCCAAATTTCTCATATTTTGATTGCTTTAACTTTATTCCTCACTTTAGCTCACGCCATCAAGAATCAATCGAAGGTCAAGATCAAGTTCGAGTCCAGAATCTCGTGATCGATCTCCATTGAACTCAGAGGAAGAGACTTTGCGAAAAAAATTGATTGCCAAGCGAGAAGCTCGGTTGCGCGCCCAGATATTGGCGGTAAATTGATGTTCACCACCATTTCTACTCTGTATTTTTTGAAGTAATCTTTATCTCTTTTCGTCTTTTTTTAGCGTCTTGGTCGGTTATAATGCTTTGTAAAGACCTTATATTGTTCCTTATTACCTATTTTGTAAATATTTTGTCTAATATGAATTCTCAGGTTATATTACATTTAGGCTTTTTCTATTCCAACAAAATGAGGGGCGAATCCTCCATTTAATACAATCTCGATGATAACGTAGTACTGTGGACAAGTAGTCATTAATCGTCCAAGGACACATTTAGTTTGGGGATGTTAAGCATGTGTAATAATAGACTTAACTGCTCTTGTTTCAACGGTGGTAATCTAGGCGATGGACGGCGATTTGATAAAAGCAGAAAACTTGCAGCTCAAAGGATGTTCAGTTAGTAACATAATATTGGTAAGACTTCGTTCGCAGGTATAGACATGGATGAACGAGTTCTGTTCTAAAAATTTCACTCCTGATGCGTGGGAGAGAAAATATCCGATTCGGCTTCCTAACATTCAGCAGAAAAAATATAGAGATGAGATCGGACTTTTGGAAGCATGTGGAATGAAATATTTCGAAGTTTACCTTGACATTTTTACTCCGAATAGATTGGTCATTCTGGTCATCGAGTATGGATATCATAACCGAGCCACTCACTGAATCATTTGACATGAACTCCATTCAAATGTTTCAGTAATTTTTGCAGAGACATGATATCTATTGCATAAATTAGATTTAAGTCTACTTCAGAAACCGTGAACAGTCCCTGATTAGCCTAGAGAGGAGCCACTCTTAAGAGGAACTCACAGTCGATCAATCCCTCGTTCAGATCAAGATTAATCAGTGTGGTTGGTCATCGCGTCACCAGATACACAAAAGTGCCGTTTAAATGGGAACACGAGTATAGCGATTATGATTCAAGCACACTACTTATTGGAGAAACTGGGTGTACTATCCACTACATTACATAGCACCAATTAAAATTATGAAAGGATGAAGTAATTGAACATCATTGAAAGTTAGAGTTATTTCCACAGCTATTTCACTTAATAAACTAGCTAAGGCAAGCACGATCTGCTGAATGAAACAATTTTATTGAGTTCAGTTTTGTTGGTATTTGCTTTGAGGAATAGAATACGATTAATATTTTTAATAGCAGCGGGACACACTAGATCCGCTTTCGAAGGAGAAATAGGGGCCATTAGGATAGCACTATGCCAATTATGTTGCCTGGATACGAAATTCACCAAAGTGGTGATACTTTCGGACTCACAGTCAGAAATAAACTCAATTGGAAGCAGAGAGCCACCCAAAACAGCTTAGATACACGAATGCAAAAAACTCTATCAGCTGTTAAGAGAGAAAAACAAAACAGTGGTAAAACGCTATGAGCTGCTGGGAGAGAAAAACAAAACAGTGGTCCTACAATGGATTCCTGGTCACTGTGGCATTAAAGGCAATGAGCTTGCTGACGCACTTGTTAAGAAGGGGACGACGATTATGCAATGCATGGACCGCCCTATGTCTTTTCACACAATGAAGGCCTTAATCAGGAGAGAATTCAAGACCTCAAGGTGCAACAAACTCAAAGCTCGAATAAAGAAGAAACTGGACAGTGGCACTCTCCGACATAGCCGACTGGCCAAGAATCGAAGCCGTTGCTGTGTTTAGACTACGTACCGGACACGATTGCTTGGCAAAACATCTTCACAGATTGGGAGTATACACTCAACCCACATGCCCCCTATGTAACCTGCAGGAGGAAATGGAGAAGACCCACCTGATTCGGTGTCCAGCCTTAAAGGTAACGACTGAAACCCCGAGATACTGGGAAGCAAGAAGACAGCTGATGAACTGTTATATATGTACCCCCCCCCTCCCATGGGAAAAGCTGGAGTCAAAGTTTAAGGGCTAGTGATAAATATCATAAAGCCTGCCATTTGAAATAATAATATTTTTAACAAACGAAAGTGCCTTCATTCTATCGACTGATGGAAAAGGGGTTGCCGCCTTACCTCAGACACTGGGCCCAGAAAGCACAAATCAATTTAACCTGCCTTCTGAAAGTGTATGCACGAGCACACGCTACTTGTGCTAGTTGATGGAAGCACTTATGTCTTATTTTGAAGTTCCATTAGATAGCAGTAGGATCAATGCAATTGAGACCTCTTCATAGCACCATACTGTGGCCATTCCAATCACCATATGGTTACCAACCCCATTATCCAAAATTCAAAGAGAAGGCAAACGTATTTCGTTTACTCAGCTTAATAGGACAGAAAGTATCATTGCTGGAAAAATTCCATTCGAGTACTCTTTCCAATTACTTAAAGAGATATTAACCGATGGGTTTCGGTCCCACAAAATCTGCTATGAAACCTTAAGTACCTATTGAATTCTTCTAGAATTGACAAATAGGTACTTGTAATTTAAGAAGTACATTGCAATTTTATCTTCAACTTTTCAAATAGAACGGACTCTAGTTAGGCCTGCTATGCTAAAAGAAGGTTCGCACTTATTATTCTATTAGTTTCCTAACCATAAAAATCGCCATTTCTTACAGGCCAAACACTGAAAGAACATACTTCCTGACAAAACTGAGCATAACTACTAAGAAGTCTTCGGCACTTGATCACCTATTTCTGCCGGACACACTTCCAGGCCACACTTTTCCATGTTAAGAAGCCTTCCTACGATTAAAAAATCCAGCTTGTAGTAAGAAAGTGACTATCATAATAGATATATTGTTTCTAAACCACTAAGGAATCGCAGACTACCAATGAAAGATTATCTCAAAGAACACTTAAACATTTAGGTCTATCAGCTAGTCTGTTTAATCTTCGGTCTAACCAAAAATATATACTTGATCGGATTAGCTTCCACTGTCAACCCCAAAAATGGTTAAATTACCTGACATTTGTGCGAATAAGGATGTTGCTGCACTTCCCATGGCGAGTTTTCGAAGAGCACAAAACTTCCAGCACTTCGTCAGCTGCACGCCCCACTTACTACTCGAGAGAGCACAGTGCCAGTTTAGTGTATTCACTATTGTCAACACTCCTTCCCTTGCGACTATATAAAACCTCAGTGGCCTGAATCAGTTTTTGCCCTTCGATCACGAAAGCGGCTCTACCAGCCTCCAAGAAAATTAGCAGTTCCATACGAATTTCTTCAAAAACTAACCCCGTCAGACCAGAAGTAATTCTATCAGTGAGAATTAATGGCACTATAAAGCAAGTAAGCACCACACCAGTTGACTTAAATCCACATCACGCGCAAACACCTCGCATAATCAAATCTTAACTTTTATAAACTCGCAGTACGAATAACTTCCAATATAAAGGAGGTGTGAAAAGAGGGCATGTGTGAGAAATTAGAACAGTCATGAGTTGGAAAGGGGGGAACATATATGAGGGGCCTCACCATTCTCGCATACAAGCACACAAAGAACCTTTAAAAAGGGGCTGCCAATTACATAGGAGACTGGAAGGGCACCAAAGGAGGTTGAGAAACAAAGAGGAGAAATCGCATGGGCTGATAAAAGCACATGTACACAGGAGTTTGTATATATACAAAAAAAGAAGGAAAAAAAAGAGGAGGCGTGATAAGAGAAGGGAGGGGGGGGGGGACTATTCAATCTTTGTTCAGGGTATCGGATCAGAGCTTTTCTCCTCTATTCCAGCTTCGTCTCGCGAATCTCTAGTAGGGGGAGGTAGAGGTGAAGAGGAGTAAGAAGACTTCTTGTCGATTTCTTGATCCTGCTCCTCCTCATCACTCTCTTCGTCGGAATAATCCACTAAGCCAACAACCGGATGACTGCCGTTATTATTACCGGCACTCTTCATATCATCAGCATCCTAAAAAGGGACAAAAATAACGTCAAACTCCTTCCCAAGAGATCACTAGCACATAGAAATGCCCGAGGACAGTTACAGCTATCTACGACAATAAGATAAGTGTATTGTAGTTGCTATTAAAGATGTCACGAAACCCGACCAACCTTAAGTAAAGGACAAATCACTCAAAGACCCAATTATTTTAATTATGAAATTTAGACTACCAAGAATTAAAAATACTTTTGAATATTACCGAAGTTTTGCCCCCAATATTGCGGCAGCTACTGTTTTCGGCCTGTTCAGTGTCTAGCAGCATTTGTTTGGAATGTCTACTCATCATCACGTCCTCCTCAATCACATCAGTAGGAGATCTTTTCAGAGAATTTCTCGGAGTAGGTACAGAACCCTCGCCTTCTTGGTTTTCTTCCTTTTCACCATCCTTTTTCACTTGACCGAGATTCATGGATTTAATATTAATGGTAATGGGAGGGAAGGGGGGATGGCTGACACGACGGTTGAGTAGATGTGGAGAGAGCTCATCATCATCGTCCTTTGCTGTATTCGATGGGGGTAACAGAAGAGTGAAGGATGAGTTCAAAGGCGACTGCGCAGTTGCTATTATTTAAAGAAAAGGTAAAATCAAATGCGCCTAAAGCAATCAGCTATGAGGATGAGATAAAAGCCTACAAGTTGGCAACTGTTTTGTCAAAATGACGTATTACCAGATGAAATTTCAAATGGCCTAAATGGAGGTTGGCACGATGAACAAGACCTGTCTATGCTTATAATCTCACCAACCAATCAGTGGCTAGTATGCAGTCATCAAATAATGTTCTGCCTTGTGTGACCATTTGACACGGAAAAGCTAATCACCAACCAAGGTCCTGCGGGTAACGACTAGAAATGTGAATAAGCTGGTCAGAGTTCCTATTTGCTTCTCCCACCTGCTACTTACTTTTACATTGGTATTTCATCAGAGTGTAAGTTCTCCCTATTAAAATACTATTCCACTCAAGCCACCTGCAAAATTAATGCCCCGAGTAGGCAAAAAGGCCCTATGGGATTAATATGTACTTATGATAAATCAAGTAGATCAAGGGCTCCACCGATACATATTAAAATGATCAGTAGTGTCAACAGAAGGCTACTACTTTGCTTAGGATGAGTGTTAGTTTAGGAAATTTTTATCCGTCAACATGGGAAGTCAAACAGACTCAATCAAAATCTGACCAAGAGGGAAGTTTTAAGTACCTATTCTGACACATTATATTGAAAAGCACACTCTGTAAAATCGGTAGAGTATGCGAATGTATAGGAGGGCATGCTAAAAGCATCCAAACAAAAGGGTTCAGAGGCAGTTTTCAACATCCAAAAAACAAAGGAAACAAGAACAAAGTACTGCTACAGGATTGAACGATGTGATTCAACTCTCAGAAGTTACTTTAATGAACAGTGATTTTAGCAGAACAAAATTACTATTACTGCATATCCGTAAAGGAACTAAGAACCTATCAAAGCTAAAACGTTAAGAATTGATAAAAAGGGGAAAACTATATTTTCAAGGAGAAACTCTAAACAATAACCTTTAGAAAACAATAAAGATAAAGAAAAGCCCAAGTTAGAATATAAGTTCATCGGAAGAAACTCGATATACCGAAAAATTTATCATTGTTTAAAAATTTTCACGAGGAACTTGCTTCTATCAGCTTATCTTCCCGAAAATACCACATCCATATCTGCTTAGTCAGGTGCAATAGGCTTAAAATCCACTATAGTAATAATAATCTCAACCAACCACTTGTTACAAGACAACCCCATAAAATGCCTAAAATTACTCCACAGTTGCCAGAAGAAAAATGGTATAATAAATGCTTTGATGGATTATAGCGCACATATAGGCTACTTACAAGAAGTAGTAAGAATAGAAGGCGGAGGGGAACTGGAGGAAGAAAATGGGAGAGAATGGATTCCTCCCTCGTCCAAAGACAAATTTCCGGATGGCATCGTCGATGCATCATTAGCCACCTCCATCGTATCTTCCTTCTTCTCATCATCCTGATTGAACCATTGCTCCTCTTCGTCAAACGCTGGGGCACAAACAAAATGAGGGTTCACTGTTGCTCTCAAAGAGGGTCTAAAATGAAAGCACAATGATACCTCTTTAGTTGGATCACTTTTTATAGTGCCTGCACTCTTAAGCTTTTCCTATTCCCACTTCAACAGATTATTTGGAACTTCACAGCCAAAGACAAATAAAATGGCACTAGCAAGGCAGAAAAATGTCTTGACGAAATCCTGACACCCAATTTAAGTGAAATAAAAATAATCCCGATGGTAAACAGAAATGGGAATAGAATTCACGAGCCAATGCGATATTAATATATAAATAATCAAAATAGGAAGAAATGTACACGAAGAAACGGTTATATCTGCTACATGTAGGTGCTAGATAGGAGTTTGAAGGATGAAATTTTGATGTTGAATCTTATGCTCGACGAACATTATTGCCGAATAAAATAAAGTATATATTCAATGCAGGGAAAAACTTTCGCTCTTTTTAGACAGGATTAACGAAGAAACAATAGATAAGAGATTAGGTAAACAGAGGTGAAATAAACTTCGGGATATTCGTAGTACAATAAAGAATAGGAAATTTAAGAACTGAGTATTTTACAAAGAGTACACTTAAAGGAAATAGTGCAAAACTACCTCTGATCTACTGGCTGATGAAATAGAAACATCCGATTGTCAATGGTACGCAATGATGCAGATGATTATTCCTTCTAGCTACTTCCCAGGTGTGATACGATTCGACAGCCCCCCCCCCCCCTCCCCCCGGAGTTAAACATTAAAACCGATAATATCGCAATAGGTTAGAAGGAAAATCGAGAGTGTGCGATAAAAGATAAGCAGTCAATGCGTAAACGATACCTAGAAGAGATAACTTACATGTTGGAATTACTTGTCAAGATGCCTTCCTTGAAAAGCGCGTTCACCTCCTCTTTCAGTGGTCTCTCAGTAGCATCATAGCGGTCTTTGAATCTCTTGAAGGTAGTTACATAGGTTACATCGCTCAACGCATCCCAAAACTCCTCAACAATGTGGTCAATGATAGTCTTGACATTTTCCATTAAAATAAACTCAAACAGCTCAAGAATAGCAGAATCAATCATGTTATAACGATGACCATTGGCAATAAAACACTCAATGATGGGTTTAAAAAGTTTGTTCTTGGAGAGGTATCGATTATAGAACTCCTCTTTCATTTGAATCATCTTCCGCACCAACCTCAGAACGCCTAGAAGATTTTCAATCGAAAGTATTCAATAAACAACTTACTCAGAACCAAAAACTTGTGCTCAGATTTCAACAAAACCATAACTCGTTTTAAAACCTCATGGCGAAGACAGTAATTCTTAAAGTGATAAGTATGATTTTCGATACAGAATATGAGGAGATCCAAGACATTGCTAAGTACGAGAGCGGAATGATAATTATCATCCACAACAGTTTCTTCTTCAGTATGATCAAACAAGGGCTTGGTTAGAGTACCCATGCACCTCCTATAGAAGAATCCAAGAAATTCAGACTTTTCTATTCGCTATGAAGAAAACACTCAAATTAGATTGCATACAAAATGAAAACACAAAACAGAAAATCAACCTACAGAAGCACCATTGTTCATACTATCGGGATCAATAAGAATTCGAATCATGTATGCTAACTGAAAAGCATCTCCTAACTCTGGATCAGGGTCTTCTAAGAGCTGCGAAATCATTAAATTTACGAGAACATCATCATTGTTTTGCCGATTACTCTCTTTACAAGCATAGTCCCGCACAATCGAGGGTTGATTTTCAACAAAAGCCTGTAGAATTGTCAAAGCGGCTGACTTAACCTCCCGATCATTATTTGAAAAAAGGAATTCAACTGTTGATAGAGCTCCGTGTGTCGAAAGGGTATTCAAAAATGCCTCCTTCCGATCTGTCTGAATTGAGAGGTTGCAAAACTCTTTAACGAATAGAGCCAATTCTCGTCGATGTGAATCCGAGGTTTCCGATGATCGTAGACAGGTGAAAAGCCTCATCATACAAACACGGTCTTCTTGCAAGGCGCTTAAAATTTCCATTTTATTTGTAGCAATGAAAGCTTTCAAATCGGACATTGACTGTTCATCAAAAAGACTAGGCGGAGGCAGACAACAATCCTGAATATATTGCACACGATAGGTCTGATGAATTTTGTTAATGAGTTTAGAATTGTAAAATGGCAAGACTTCCTTGAAATTTGCCTGGTTCTTTAAAAAATCGCGATGACGCGTTCGACCACTGGGACTATATTCCAATATGCCGATAACATCCATTATTACATCATCAGAAAAAAGAGTTTCATAAAGAACCTGCTTATTGAGGAGAATAAGTTGTCGAAATATTTCGTACAAGCAATGAAGTGAGTTTAGGTCCTCTAAGTCTTCAGCTTTGTGGAATAAATCAATGAGCTGACGGATGTAGTTTCCACTATCTACAGCGGCTACAAGGCCTTCCCTCTTCTGTAGTACATGCAAATGAGAACTAAAGATCTCTACAATTTCTTCTAACCGAGAGAGTTCGCAGGCGGGGAGTTCAAAATCCTGTAGTTCAGGGTTCGCCGATAGAGAGTAGGATTCGACATCATCAGTGTCGTCTGTCTCCTCTACAACTTCTTGAGTGATCTCAACGGAAGGATCTTTGCCCTGAACAGAGCATATCTTCTCCCATATATCATCACAACCAGCCTTTTCCTGGAAAGAAAGTGCTAAATCCACATTATCTCCTTCTGACCAAACGATCAATGTATCTTGCTGCTTTTGATAGGCTGTTTCGGGCTGAATTTTTGACTCTAAGAGAGGAGATCCATCATTTTCTGAGATGACAACAAGGCATATGCAGCTGGAATCATTATACAGTGCTGATACATGGCCAGTACCCTTATCATTCCATTGTCTTTCCTCGTTTAACATATAAAGCTTAACACGTCTTCGTGTCGCCGCTTCTGAGGGAGAAGACATTCCTGAGGAAATTAAAGAAGTGAAATAAATCAGAAATGAATAATAAATAAATGGAAGAATTAAATAAAGACGAATGAAAGGAATCGTTTCAAATGCTCTGCACGATAGCTAATGCAAAATATTCGAAATGAGCATTTAAATTAATTATTAGAGCGAGTCTTACTTCGTTGATAATGACCTCTGCAATCCCAATTAGCAAAGTAACGACACAGCAGAAGGCGGACAAAAGGCAAATCAGGCACAACTAAAGTAGCAGGCGAGTGTCCATTTTAAAACTTATTCCAGTAAAACAAATTACTTTAATTTCCATCTATGTTTTAAATCAAATACTCTTGTTATGTATTTTAATTAATTTCCTGCTACTAGGAAGCTTTTTCTTTAATATTCAAAATGGACTGTTAACATACTGGCGAGCATATGAGTTACCCTCTATTATTGGTGAATCAATGTATAATTTCCTATAGCATGTATACAATTTGTGTCGTGAAATTATTAGACTTTCACAATTCATAAGATATTTTGAGCAGTGCTTTAATGCATAAATTACTTAAATTTTCATCTTAATCGTTTTTGTACTATTTTTGCCTTTTTAGGTCAAATGAGGACATTAGTGCGCGTTTTGTCTCTTGATCTCTTAAAGTAATGTTGCCAACTCCTCCATTTAAAGAATCGTCTCATACGACGATTGATTTATCTTTTGTTAATCCTTCTCCTTCAAGTGGATCTGATGCATGTAAATATTTATTTCTGATTTATGACTTATCTATAGATACTTCTTCTTTGACGGGAAATATCGACGGTTATACAAAAGGTTCTGATGGACTTGTTCAAAGTGTTCTTCGTAGGCGTGGCTTCGGCTGGATGTTAGAAGTTGAAACGGAAGATGCAGATTTCGACAAGCCTATTTTGTAATGTCATTTTATTCTTATTAAACTTGTGAATCTCTTAGGGAGGCCTTAGATATAGATCTTAAAACAATCGGAAAGAAAATGAGAGCTGTAATTTTGCCATGTGTACGCTCTGGTCTTGATCCCGCTTCCATTCGTGAAAATCCTGACTTTTGGGGTCCACTAGCTGTCGTTATGTTGTTTTCTCTAGTCTCCCTTTTTGGTCAACTACGAGTTGTTGCCTGGATTTTAATGATATGGTTGGCGGGATCTTTTATCATTTATTTCATTACCCGATCACTGGGTGGGGATGTTGCTTATGCGCAATGTCTTGGTGTCATTGGATACTGCCTCCTCCCACTTTTCCTTACCTGTACAATTGGTTCCCTATTTAATCTCGGAGGCTTCCATGGATTTAGCCTTTTTGTTTCTGTGAGTTTATTGCTTCTTCTTTCTAACTGTGATGTCCATATTTACATATATATATTTCATGTATTTAAATTATTTTTAGTTTGTTGGGACACTTTGGTCGGCTTACAGTGCCGGTAAATTACTTTCAATGGAGAACCTTCAACATCGCTGCAGTTTGGTCGTTTATCCTGTCTGTTTATTGTACATTTACTTCCTATCTCTTTATACAGGCGCCTGATCCTTCTCTTATTTACTTTTCGATATTTTTCCAGTTCGCAAGGTCTTTTTGTATATCCAAGATGTCTTTCCTTCCCTATGTCCCTTCTACAATTGCATGCTTACTTCCCTTTACTATTCACTTGTTCAAATTAACTTGTTTGTTCTGAAATATGGTTATTCTGATCTTAGTTTGTTTGCCCGAATATTACGCACGGATCTTAGAATATTTTAATGTCACACTGTAGCAGTTTCTTATTTTACATTTGTTACCCGCTTGTTTCAGAATAATGCCTGATGAGGAGGAAATTGACTTAGATGTACTAGTGGAGCTTTTCTACACTTGGCTTTTGGATAATAAGGCGCATGCACTGACGTAATTATTCGAGAGTTCAATTAAAACTCTTCTTTAGTATCTGTACCTTGCCCGAGCTCGCTTCTATGTTTTGTGAAGAGAGAAATACCAAACTAACCGACGAGTTTATGACACAATTCCAGATTGCTACCTATCGATTTTTTGATAAGCTTTCTAGAGTCAGGGTAAATCTTTATTCATCTCTCATTCATCTTTGCTTTCTTAGCCCATGCCTCGATTGCTGAAAGTTTTATCACCCGCCAACTCTAAGGTAAAATTGCTTACTTGAGTCCATTTAAGTAATACTTTTAGATACAGAACGGTTTGGAGGAGCCTCCAGCAAATAATCATTCTAACGGAGATGTGGAAATGAAGAGCATGTGTATAACCAATGGGAATCAAAGTAATAACTCCTCGATAGCTGATTTAGTGTCTAATGAAGACCAAGATGATGTAAGTTGAAAATTTTGTGCAATTTTATTTGCTTTAGAATGATGCTGACCGATTTGATGATTGTGACCTTTCTCCTCCCCTAATCAAAACTCCGATATCGAATGCTCGGCGCAAGAATTCTATGACCCAGGAGCCCTTTGCGATTCCCTTCCTCTCCCCTAAGTTTGATCCATTGGAGTGATTAAACAATTGGTTAGGCTTGCTTGAGGGGGTTAATTGAGTTCCCTTATCTACTTATTTCAGCCCTGTTTAATTGACAATTTTTCTGCCCTTTCTAGGTACCATAGTCTAATCTATTATCTCAGTGTAAATTTATCCGTCCGAACATGTAATTACTGATAAAATATATGTATTTGTGATTTTGTTGCTCTATTTTTTCTATTGGTTGTTTTTGGGCAAAGTTGTTTACAAACTGATTAGCTATGCCGTGATTACTTGTATTACAGACGTCATAGTTTGAAAAGCTGTCAATAGCCGCGCAGTAATTGGAGCATTAGTTACCGACCATATATTTTCTCAGCATGTAATGCAGTTATTAGACAAGCGTGTTTGGACTCCTTGTCCACTTTATATCTTCATAGAAGTTTGAAATTTCCTTTTTTGTTTTACTCAGTTCGTTGTTTGTTATGATTTTCCGCCAGCCTTACTTATCTTTGATGGTTCTTCTCTTCTAATCTCCCTTAACGCAATGATATTAGCTTTAACAATGTTTTGGAAGGAGATTCAGCGGCTTACTATCTTAGATGCACTCCTAGCCTAACTTCGTCACTTCGATAAAAAGGTAACGAGGAAGAAGACAGGATAGTGGTAGGCATGATTTCGTCTGCCTGACGAAAGTGGAGACTGGAAGAATCGGAGTACTTGTGGATTTATAGAGGACTTAAAATACTTTGGGTTTTTTGGAGATAAAAGACTGCTAGCATTCGACCAATCATCATACATTAACGAAATGAGTGAAGAATGCTAAGTTTCCTTTGCTCAGGTTGTCTAAAGGCAGGTCATTATAGACACAGAATCTCAGGAGACGAACTGAATGCTAGGTTTGGGTTGATTCACTACAGGAAAAAACGAAATATGCAAGTGATTGTTTTGTTAGTGTGAAGTTTTTTCGTAGTTTTCCTCGTTCCCCATACATGCTTCACAAGGATTTATATCTCAATGAAAGGACATCCATTTGTTTTGCTTTCCAAACAGCTTTGGAAATCAACATTCAGGCTGAAATCCATCAAATTTTTCCACATAGGGCAGTATCTGATGGATCAAAAAGTTCTAATATATTTGAATTGCTAGTGAAGCTGCAAGGATCAGGATCTAATGACTTGATGCTTGAACGGATTTGTCGTACTTCGAAGCGAGCAAAACTTTTCTAGCTGATGGTTCTTTTTTCGCCAGTCGTGTGTATGCCTTCTGATTTTGGCAGCCTGTCAATTTAGACAGAGTGAATGGACAAAATTGTCATCCATCTAAGGCGGTCACTTGGGCATCTATTCATCAGTACAAATATCAGTATATATATAGGCATTGTTTTAGATTATTTATCACATTCATTTCTACGTTGAGGGTGTAGTGGTAAAACTATAATTTGCTGACTGACTATGAAATCGTTACCCGTGGAAACGCATTCAATGAATAAAATGTACAATTCTATTGCACACAATAGATCGCCTGAGTGTGCTAGCGTATTCGAGCTTACAGGGAATACATTCCAGATCGAAAGGAGTTCTCTAATGCTCTCGATTTCATCAGGCATGGAAGCTCTTGGCGTTTTCTAATATTGAAAAAGCACTCAAAACATGACCATTGCAATGAGCTAAAATCAAATTCTGACTGCCCGACATGATGCATTAGAAATCATATGAGCTTATGCTCCGAAAATCCTCGAAAATGACTTCATCTTAAGAGCTTATTCAAGGAGGCTCAAAATACACGATATTTTCTCCTTTGGTAAAGCGTAATCCCCCTCCCCCTCCCCCCCCCTCCCCAGTAGATAAAAACCAAGAACATTTTAGTGATTTTCTAAAGAAAAAATTTTTCTTATGTCAGCTCTACTCTGCTAAGATCATGTTAGGTGCTTACTATCTCGTAAGGACCTTCAGCGTTCTCAATTCTTGACTGAATGAAACCGGCCTGCCAATTAGCAAGGAATATCACGGACGAAAAGTTACTGTTTATCCAAATCATGAAATGAGTCACAAATTTCCACTTTTGGGACATGAATTATCCCTAAAGTACGTACTGCAAAATCCAATTACACGAATTATTTCCATCTTGATTATATTTTAAGCATCTGTTTGATCGCCTCCCCATTAACATTCATTGGAATTAGGGTGGAGTGATCTCAGTCGCTTTAATACAATGAAAAGCTCTTAATGTTTTACATTTATCTGAGGTAAAATATGAAATAACTGTGAAAAGTTCTCACACATGAATGGGCTATTACTTGAATGCTTGCATGTCTTCTTTCAAATTCAAGGCTCCTCATCAAACTGTGATCTCCACAATATCTTGCTTACTGTTTCACTAATTTCGAAGGGTAAAGTTAATTCTAATGCAAGAAAAGTAGACAGATAGCTTTAATGCATTAGAGAGGGTTTAGGAATGCAGCCCTAATCAGTTAGCAAATTCTGTCTTTCAAATCCAATTTAGGGCCTTGGATGTGGCGCATTCCACACTATACACTCTCGTCTCCAAGTTGCCGGTCTGGACTAAGCAATTTCAGATTTGCTCCCGTTTGAAGACTTCTGATTGATGCCTTTATGGCTGAACCATAACATAAACTGGCACAGACAAAGTTCCCAGTAGTTGCTGTAAAACGCTTCTATGTGGAAAATCTGGGAGAAATCTGGCTGCCCGGAAAATGCGCACAATAAGTCAAGCGAGAGGTAATTTATCATGTCATAAATAGTTCAAAACTCCTAACGTGAGAAATGGTTATGGGTCTTACAGAGTTGGAAAGTGTTATGAAATTTGGTTATAGTATTTGCTTTGACAGACCTAGTCTAATTAGAATGTTGTAATGCTTAATTAATTCCAACAAAGTAGGAAAATGGATAGGCAACCATCACTCCGTCCTTCTTAAATAACATAAGTAGGTTGCTGAGTAAATTTCGGCTGCCAGATTCTTGAGGCCCACTGCACTTTTCCTAAGATGATCTGCTTGCTGACAGATTTATTCCCACTGTCGAGCAAAGTTCCACCTTAGTCTAACTTCGATTTCTAAGTGATAACATCCTTAATGGATCATAGTAGGTGTCGCATTAAGTAGATGAAATAAATCTCAGTGCTAGTTGACTGTCTGAGACAAAAATTGCTTAACCCTTTGAATCTCGTATTGTAATGGATCCGAGTACACGCTCGATCATGCTTCATAAGAAAGGTCCTTCCGGACAACCGTACATTAGTATTTTTTATCCCCAATGTCTTGTAATGAAGGTTGGAGTGGATGAAATTTTACATTCGTCCATGGTTTTGATTGGCTATTTTAACTCATCGGATTGCAGCTATATGACTTCCATACAATCAGGTTTTTATCTAATATTCTACTTATCACAAATAACCTATGCTTAAGTCAAAACACAGACTGTCAGCTATTGTCAAATACCATTTTCATTTTCATATCTACACGCCTGAACGGGGCACTGGAGTCATGGAGTCCAATGTTTAATTACCCGAGATGACAGCGAACAGCTCACGAGACGATAAAATGTTTGCCTCACCAAATGATTTGGCTAGGGTGATAATAAAAAAAATTATAAAGACCTGATTCCAAAAAACGAAATAACCGATAACAAGGAAATTTAATTTAAAAAAATTAGTGTAAGTAACTGCGTGGTCTACTAAAGACCGTTTAACAAATTTTAAAATCATGACTTTCCAGATGTGTGCATTTCTTGGTAGGAAAATGGACCACAAAAATTTAAATAAATGCACACGATTATCAATCCAACAGGTTAGGCAAATATGCCCAAAGTGTAACACCACATTGAGATTATAGTTGGACAGATTGAAACAACAAAATTCGCGTTATTAAAATAGAGATATTTTAGGCTTGTTTTCCAGAAAAAAATCAACAAATTTCTTCCTTATTTTCGAGCTTTAAATGGATTAACGATAAATGACCATTTCTTTATGCACACTTTGGCGGATTCTCTATAAATATAATTCGGTCTTAGAAAAGCATTAGGGGTATCAATAAGTCCTGTATTGCATATGTAGAATATTCGTACTGTGGTTAAAGTTGCCGACAGCAAATTTAGAGATCCATGGGGTTGAATGTTCATCGGTGCATCCACAGCATCCAACAAAATAGGTTAAATATGGCTAGTAATAGGAAAAGGGAAGTTTATTTATTTATTTATCTCAAATGGCAGGCGCTTTGATAATTATTATTAGCCCTTTAGCTGACTTCGGGCTTCACAGAGAGGAGGAACATCAATATTTATACTAAAAGGGAGGCGTTTTGATAGTTATCATCAAACTTCGGGCTTCACAGAGAGGAGGAGGAGGAACATCAAAGTGGCAAAATGTCGAGAGGGGGAAAAGAAAAGTGCTTCACAGATGTAAAAAAGAGGCAGACAGACACAAAGGCAGAGAAAAGGTAAGACAAATACTATTGAAGTGGTGAAATATGACATAGAGTGGGGTCATGGTAGTTTGAAATCAGAAGTCAACTGCCGGTTTGTAGACTTTTTTGCCGTGTGAGTATACGTTGCCCAGGGAGCACCACGTGGAGGTAAGTCTATCGTGCACTCCGGTAAAGGGAAGTGGGTTTTCCCATAAGGGTGGCACAACGATGTTATCTTCTGACCAGAGATGAGAGTTGCAAATCGCTTTGCAAACTAGGTGAGGAACTTATTATCACACATATGCGAATTAGGAATGAAGACATTCAACATTGAATTAGTATTTGAGAAAGTATTATTATAGACACACGCTTTTTGCACTCTAGGGAATTTCCATCCAAGTGTACGACACGAACAAATTTTACTTCGTTTTTGGTTTTATTTACAACAGACGACACAATCAAAGTCATTTGGAAGAAAAAACACCCACCATCAATAGCAGGGACATTTTAGCGGTTGGGAAAATGTTGAGTGGAATATCCACCCGAATGTCTATTCATTTAATTATTGCATTTGATGTTAATTAATATTGAATGGTGTGTTTAGTAGAAATGAAGTACATGATTTAATTAAGTTTTGGGAAAAAATGCTTCAAGATGAAAAATTGAAATTAAAAAGCACTATGTTATAGTTTATATGGAAGCTCTAATATGCCAAACGAAATGGCAAGTAAATTATTTTTCCATAAAGCAAATAATAAATCGCTTTTTGAATAATACTTCAGTTTTATTACCATTTGATTAATGCATACTTCTGCGCAGTTTGGTTTTGCACTTTATGGCGGATTTGATAACGTAATTAAATTTTAAAGCAACAATTCAATTAGGAACAAACGACATCTCTGTAAAAATAAAATCGACGACTTCAATTTTTCCAATAAGTGTATAACTAAAATTGAAATCCTTATTAAATGTAATTTTGACCGTATCTACAGAAGCAAATATTCCCATTTGGCTCAGTTTGAGCCAACCCCCAGTTTACAATAAATGTCGCATGAAAATGAGGAATTTCATTTTAACATTTAGCCTATCTTTATCCCAAAGCTTTGTTGAAACAAACCGCATATTAGCCAATTAAGTGTTTTGCATTGTACTTTTAATGCTCAATTTCGATAAACAATTTGTCTGGATCTATTTGACTCTTCATAATACCGCTTTACGAAACTTTTTCTAGGCTATTCATGATCCGCAAATCGTCGAGCCAAAATGTTTGGTGACTAATGGGAAGATTTTCATTGTCAGAATCGATTTTATAGACCAACATTATATGTTGCAAATCCAATTGATTTCCTTATTCTTGATAAACAATAAAGTATGAAATTTAATTTTCGTTTGGATTATTTTGCTTTACAACAGTAAATACCTCTTACGTTAGAAAGAGTTGGAAAAACAGCCATATTGGAATTTATAAATGTCAGTTTAAATTTGTCAAGGCAGTGACCACAGCATACAAGCAATCAAGAAGTGACCATACCACAAAACAATGTCTTTGCCTAAATAGAGCATCTTTTGTTTTTAGAAAACCAAGTTGACTGGTTATACTCTTGTGGGACACGCAATCGCTGTGTGCGTCATCGTATGCCTGCATGTCTGCTCGCCAGGATTGGGAGGTGCGGCGTACAACTCTGTGTGCATCGACCGTACAAACAGTGACCAATCATTAACCTCTGTTTAACCTAATCCCCCATCCTGATCATGAGTAGCTCCATGCGTGTACTCTTTTTATCCGCAATACCTGTACTGAATAAACGTGCTCCGTGCTACACGTCTGTTTACTTTATAGCTGGGCTATAGCTTAGCTGGTTCTAGGAGTCTAGCTAGATGTAGGAGAATCTGCCATAGAGATTTCTGAGTCAGTCAGGCTTTAATAAAGTAACACTCTCCTCCTGGTAGAGTCTCTTTACCAAGGTCACTTGAAAATAAATTAATTAAGCGAAGTGCTGACAACAAAGTGTACTTTCTTTTAAAAAGGTGAAACCAACAATTTCCACCCCAATAGAAAAAAATATCTTGATTAAGAAACCATATGGCCTTGGTGTAGTCTAAAGTAACTTTCGATGAGGAGAAATGAGATAAACTTGCAAGATTCCATTAATAAATTAATGCATGAATCAGGAAAAAAGAATTAAATGCAAAGTTCCTTTTTTTCAATTTCTTTATTAAGCGGTTAAACCTCTGACACGAAAGTCAAAAGTATTTATTTATTTATATCAAATGCCAGGCGTTTTGATAGTTATCATTAGCCCTTTAGTTGACTTCAGACTTAACAGAGAGGAAGGAACATCAAAGTGAAAAAGGTCGAGAGGGGGAGGGAACAGAGGAGTGTTTCAAAGATGTAAAAGAGACAGACACAAAGTTGGAAAAAAGGTGAGTTGAGTACGGTTGAAGTAGTCGAATTTGACATACAGTGGGGTGATGGTAGTTTGGAGTCTAAAGTCAACTGCCGGTTAATAGACTTTTTTGTCGTATGAGTATACGTTGCCCAGGGTGCACCACGTGGAGGTAAGT